>PVKU01000736.1:0-98772 GCA_004027475.1 Anoura caudifer | reverse complement strand
TCACATCTAAGGTCTGCTGGCCAGTGAGTCTGAGTCTGTGTGAGAAAAGATACACAGAGCACCTAACCCGACAGGGGCTGCGGCCGGGCTGCCCTTCCTGACACACCTCCTGATCTTCTGGACATGGCACAGTTCCAGCCACCATCTGCCCCTCAGCAATTTGATTTTAGAAAAACCGCCAACTAAACGTGAACGCTCCCTGCCTCGGCCCACAGAGCAATGCCAAGGAGAAGATTACTTACAAGGAGCCTTCGTTTGCCTTCAAAGGAGCCCAGCAGGTCAGTCACCAACTTCTTGGGACTCTGAGTGAAGTACTTTGCGGTGGGTTTCAGGTAGCCATCCTGCTCGGCTTTCCCTGCTTTTTTCTTCTTGCTCTTCTCCTTCTCTGGCCTGTGCTTTTTCTCGGCCTTGTCCTTCTTCACTTGCTTTTCACTTTTGAGTAACTTCTCTGCTTTCTCATTCTTCACCTTTTTTTTCTTCTCCTTCTCAGGTTTCTCAAGCTTTTCATGCTTTTTAGACTCCTTTGCCTTTTGGGGAGGAATGTTCCCGACCTGCAACTCCTCCTCCAGCTGAGAGGCAGTAGGTCGGCTGGGGTCATACTTATCCTCATACTCATTGCTGAGAATTTTGTCTTGGGCTTTCTTTTTGGGCAGTTTCCCCTTGGCTGGCTTGTGAGGACCCGGCACCACATTGGGGTCCCCGTGGCCGTGCTCGCGCCGGTCTGTGCGGTTGTCCCGGAGACGGCCAGGCACAGCCCTGCTGCTGTGCTCTGGGATGGGGGTGGGAGCGGCCGCAGTGAAGCTCTCGAAGCTGCTGGCTTTGCTGGGCCTCCTGGTGGTCTGTGGCCTCTCCCTCGGCTGCTCCTTCCTGGGTGCAGGGTAGAGATTCTCTAGGGCTGCGGCATTCCTGGCAGAAGTCACCTCAGCTGTCGCTGGAGGCCTGTGGGCATCTGAGGAGGGGTGCACCCGGGGGGTCCAGGGCCTCTGGGTGGTCGGGAAGGCCGTGGTGGTTGTAGGTCTGGCAGCTGCAGTTGGCACCCTCGAGGTGGCCCGAGTCACTGTTGTGGCTGGAGCCGGGGCCAGGGTGGTGACCCTTGGGGTGGGAGGAGGTGGTGGAGGTGCTGCTGTCGTGGTGGCTGGTTTTCTCAACACCTTCGCCCGACTCTCTCTGGTGGGTGGGACTTGTGCTCTCCTGAGGTCTTCATTCCTCTTCTCACTGCTCAGACCTGGCCTCGCTGCACCTCCACCATTGTTCCCCTCCTCCACCACCTGGCCCTCCACCCCAGAGGCCTTACACTTCTGGACAAAGCCCTTCTGCCTGATCTTCTCTATCCTGCGGATGGGACCCTGGTCGATGATCTCGTACATGGCCTCCAGCCTCACCGGGTAAGGGTAGCGCTCTTCCACCTGCAGCGTCTTCTTCAGTAGCACCATGCCGAACTTCCCCTTCTCCAGCTTCAAGAAGCTCATCAGCTTTGGGATGAGGCTGGGGTCCAGGGACTGCTCCAGGACCTGGCCCTCACTGGTGATCCTCCGCACCTTGCCCCCTTCCTCGCCGGCCTGGTGGAACAGCACTATCTGCTGGATATGCCTTTCCGCCAGCTCACAGTACACATCGTCCTTCAGCAGGCTCATCATCAGGCGGTAGTAGCCTTCCGAGGCGTGAGGAGCCGAGATGACCCACACGCGGTTCTTCCCTGCAAAGCTGGCAAGGATGTTGGGAGAGCTGGACCCAGAGGGGAAGCGCAGCATTCTCGACCGAGCTGAGGACCCCTCGTCTCGGACCATCTCACGGGGAGAACTCCGGGCTGCTGATCTCTGCTCAGGTTTCACCAGGGCCCCACTGATGCCCAGGGGGACCGGAGGAGCCTTTTCAGGAGCTATTCTCAACACAGGCACACTGCTCCTTCTTGGGAGAGGCTGAAGGTTTCCTTCTTCCAGAACAGGTCTCTCAATTCCCTGAGACCTCCCCGTATGCCTCAGCAACCGAGCTGGCCTTCTGTTAGCTGGAGAGACCAGAGGCCCTTTCTGCCTTCCATGGCTCCCCCCATGCATGGCCTGGGGGTGGGGTTCTGACCCACACACCAGCCACATTGCTAACAGCATGGTAAAACTGGGTCCCATTCTCCATGTCATTGTGCAATCCACTTTTGGGGGCAGCAAGGTCAAAAGAAGAAAGGAGAGGGGAAGGGGAGAAAAGAAAAAAAATATATTTAATTGCAAACAGAGCTGGGCATTTTCTCTTTCTCTATTTTGGTCAAGGGTTGGGGGCGGGGGTGGTTAGAGAAGAAGGAGGGAGGTCAGGGAATGGAAAATAGGATGAGATCCTGTTACTTTTAAGCCCCTGTAATTTGTCAGTGCTTAGCAGAGACAGTTACATTAAGCAGGAAATCCAACTCAGTGTCCTATTCAGCATGCTTGCACCCTTTCAACCGACTCTCTGATGCTCCAGAGAAAATGCACACTGAGCATATTAATTATGACAACATTACCATTCATTTCTTCAAACAAGCAACAAAGAAACGAACACACCAAAGACAGAAAGGATTACACACTTACATTGTGGCTCATGGAGATGGAATGCAGAAGGCTTAAAAAGCGATCTGAAGTGTGGTCCCAGGGCAGTTTCCTCCCAACCCTCTGTCTCCTTTGCGAGGCTGGGGCGTGCTGCAGCTCGGCAAGCAGAGTCGCCTGTCCTGACCTGAGGGCTCAGCTGCTTTCTTCTTTTCTTTTTGGCTGTCTTTTTACCTTCTTGACAAGTAGGATGAAGTGACAGGAGCTGTCCTTTCAAGTCTTTGCATCTCCATTTTTCTGCAGTTTCTGCTCAGCCCTGCGTCTGTGTGTGCCAATCCCCGTGCCGGCCCACAGGGTGCCCCCCGAAGCGGAGCCCCAGCTCTTTCTGAATCCCACTTTTTTCTCTCTTCAGAGTTCCAGGGTCCTTCTTATCACCCTTTCCCCCACAGTCTGGCTTAGTCCCTTTGTTTCCGAGCGTGAAAGCACTGGGATTAATATGTTTTCCAGGCTGAGGGAAAACACAGGAATGTGATGTTGAAAATAGGCTTTTTCTCTTTCCCTACGCCTCTCTCCTCCCTTTATTTCTCCCCACCTTTTTTTTCCTTTTCCTTCTTCTTCCTCTTGCCTGGATTCAGTCCCGGGAATGCCAGGACAAGCTCAGTTTTGATCCAAACCAAACTCAAACAACAGTGGCCACTGGAAATCAAGGAAACTTCACTAAGGATTTAACAGATCAGCAAAACGCCGCCTCCTTCCCATTTCAGCACGTTGAGAGTGGACTCGGTGGGGAGGGCCGTTCTTTGGGTGGGGGAAAGTTTTGAAACACTACCCATCATCATAAATCACTTTAGCATAGGATGGCTGAGGACTTAACCCCTTCCATGCCAAGTAATCAGGATACTTTTCCTTCCTATATGCACTCACACTGCACTCTGGAAAGGGAAAATTCTCAGATTTCTGCATCAGGCTGCTTGGTTTTCCTAGAGACTGATAATCATCTGGGTCGGGGTGCCTGGATATACACACACAGACAGTATATATATTTGTAGTTCTGTATATATATTTGTATCTTTTTCTCCCTGCTTCATGCATTTAGTTTGAGGTTGGAAAAGCCCATGGAAAACATGACTGGGTTGTTTTTATTTTATGCTAATTGGAGATCAAATTACTGTATTCTTGTTCCTAGTTCTCTCTGTGGCATGGAAGGAAGCTGGTAAAAGGTTAGAAATGCAGGCAATAGCTGTTGTCCCCCTGAGACTGTGTTCAGCCGTAATATCAGGGGAGGGGCACTATGATCTCCAGTTCTGAGTTCTAGGTAGAGATGGTGGGCTACGACCTTCCTTAGAGACGTGTGTGTGTGTGTGTGTGTGTGTGTGTAGTGCAGTATTTTGCTCTCCAAAAGCTTCAGGTATCCTGAGGGCATTAGGCACTCCTTAGAAATAGCCACATCAGGCTCCACAGAAGAGACTGAGGCAGCTCTCTTTATCCACATCCTGGGTCTGTCATGGGAATTCAGCTTTCAGGTGGGTGGAAAGGTACCTCAGGTTATACAGATATTTCTTCCAGCTTTTCCAAGAGAATTCAGTTGGCATGAATTGCCGCAGACAGTGGGGAGCCAGGGTTCTCAGAAGGCCCTTTGCAAAGTAGACCGTGCTAATGGTGATGCTGATTGAATAAAACTTGGTCCTTAGTTACTATCCCTTGATCAGCCCATCTCCAATGGGTCATATGCCTTTCCTTCACATAAGCTCCTGGCACCGAATTGAAGACCTGTAGGGGACTCAGTGGAAGGCTCTCAGCCCAGAGCTTGAAGACCCAGCGGTGCCAAGAGGGAAGGCCCTTGTCTGGAGCCCTCACAGACACTCATGACCATAGTAACAATGCTGGGCTTCAGACAGAGGCCCTCTGTCCTCCAGAGTCAGAGAAGATTTTCCCTTCCCTGAGCTTCACCTCTTAAGTTGATCAAATGCCTGTGCTAAGTTGGACAGTCTTGCCTGTTACTTCCTTTCTCAAAGCACAATGTGTTCCAGTCTTTCTCTTCCAAGGGCTTTCCTCTTCTTCCTTTCCTTTCCCTTCTGTCTTCTCCCTGCCGATAACAACTATCACTTATTGAACATTTTAATGTGGGGCTCTGGGCTTGGCATTTTCATATATTCTTTTATCTAGTCCTCACAGCATCCCTAAGAGATAGGTAGACTTATTCCCATTTTATAAATGGACAAACTGAGGCTCAGTGAGTTTAAATAAATTGCCTACTGTCACACAAATGGTAAACAGTAGTGTTGAAATCGAACCCAGATCAAGAACTATCTACAAAACATGTGTTCTACATGTGTTCTATTGTCTCCCCCTTTAATTTTATTCCCACAACACCTCTTTTTCTCTTCTTTTAATACCTTTTTGTGTTTCCTGTATTCGTAGAAGAGTTTCATTTACTTAGGTAACCAGAGTATTTACGATATTTTTAGAACCCTACTTTCCTGAGTAATTCTGCAGTAGTTATTTTTACCTTTCTTTTTAGGTCCTTAAAGTCTTTACCCTTTTTCTTTAATATCATATGACCTCCACCAACCTTCCAACGATATGCACATGATTTGTCACCTGTGCACTAGTAAAGTTGAAGCCACTTTAGGGACTAGGATTTGACTCCCAGGGGAAGCTAGCCCAACACTGAGCCCTGTCTGTCTTCCTGGTGGCCTCGGGTCTTTTTTCCCCTTCTGTGAGCTGCAGCCACTAGATGGCGCGCTCAACACACATGTGGGAGATACGGCCACCTAGGTACCTCCCTAACTCTTCTCCACCCACCCACCCCCAACCCGGTCACACTGGCAAAGTGGGGCTTCTACTGCCTGCTCAGGATTTTTTGACTTCAATGTCTAAAGTCTTCCCTGGGACCTCAGGACCCCCTCTTATCCCCCAGGGAAGTCCAGGGAGCACAAGGCTGATAAGAACAAGTAGCAAGTCAGCATCCCACCCCTTTCTGCAGGAGCCGAAGGTGGTATGTGGTTTGTAATGATTCTCACCTTCTAGGTCACGATTTGAGAGCCCTGTGTGAAAAAGTAGACCTTTTTATATTTTCTGTAAGCTAAGAAAGAAACAGAGAAGAGCAAGAGAGATGATAGAGAGAATTGTCTTAGAGACACTGGGATAGAGGGTATTTGATGAAAATCAGAGTATATGTAAGGAGGCTTCCAGAAGGGGGCGTGCTAACTGATCAGACCCACACTGACCCCAGTCTTTAGCAGCCTGGGACTCCGTCTCAGGTAAGTATGCTGTCCCAGGCAGCCTAGAGAAACTACGGTTTCCGTCACATACAGCTTGTTCCCTTACACAAAGTAACATTTGGTGAATGTTTTGAACTGGATTCAAAACATTGTTCTGTTGCTGGAAAAATATCATTTGCTCAGGAGGAAATGGGGAAAAAGAAAGGAGGCAAAATACAAACTCTTCAGTGTGAACTTGGAGGGAAACCTCCTCTCCTGCTCTGTGATAACCTGTTTTCCCAGCAGGAAAAAATGGAAGAGACACAAACAATATTCACATTGAGGCTAATGCTACGTGCTTTTTCTTTCCATTTGTAGGCTTTAATCAATGTCGAGTCTAAGGCCACACTCATGCCCTTCAGAAAGAAAAAGAATTTTCTCTGTCAGTATTCACAGAGTATCAAATAATAAACAGCAAGGTCAAGGGGAAAACCCACGCTATTAGTTCAGGATGCTGCTGCAGCCAGGGGAAGCTCTGAAAAAGGGTAACCCCCAAAAGAAACCCTCAGAGCAATTTCAGAATAGCAATTTCAGAATTGCTCTGAAATGTCAACAAGGTCATATGTTTAATCCAAAGTTGAAGAATATGTATACTGTAAAAATAAATATAAATAAATAAATAAATAAATGAAATAAAAGATACCTGATAGGATAGTGGGCAAAACTATTTGGAACAACAATTTCAATGTTCTTTTTAATTTATTTGTAATTACTTAAGAGTTTATTGGGAGAATCATGAAGACACTTTTTCTAGGTGGAAAGTTGCTTAGTAAAAAAATTATTGAACTCCTAATTAGAGCAAATTGAAAGATCCTGTCCTAGCAGAGACTAATGAGCTATGTAAATGACCTAATGGCTCATTTAAATCTTTTGACATCAGTGATTTAAAGTTTATGTTTTTATTGGTTGCCATTCTGCGTGAGAAGTGTAAACCTGCAGGCATATTGATTTGCTGCTTGGAAGGGTTAATTCTAGCCTGGGAAGAGGTGGACAGTACTGGGTTCAAAGGCTTAATTAACCATTGGCCATTTAATGCATGCAAAAGATTTATATCAATCAGGTTTGAAGAGGAAAATTCTGATTGTGCTGCTCTCCATGCTCTTAGGCATAACCAAGAAGGGAGTCAGGATCCAATTTCTCTCTTCCTTCTTTTAGCCCTTCTCTCAAAAACTCTCCAAGAGTGCAGACTATGTACCCGGAATGATAGAGAAGCAGGCAGTCTCTTCCCTTTAGCTCACAGTTCACTGCAAAAGATGAACAAGTATTAGTCCATTGTACTCTCTGCAGCAACACTGCCAACTTTTCTCTGTGCAAAAGGTCAGTCTGACTGCAGACAATATGTACAGTTTGTTCCTGTCTGAGATGTTGCTTCTTTGATTGTTGGAGTAGGTTTTGCCCCCCAAAAAGGCTTCCAATGGCAACCACTGGGTAATACCTGGGAATTCTTGTTTGGTATGTTCCTCTGGCTATAGAATCCTCTAGCCTGCAAGAGGCCAAGCCACTCTGGCAGGATGTGTGCTAAATTGCCTGACAGTCCTTTCATTCTCATTTCCCAGTTCCCACCTTGGCTCTCTTTCTTGTACCTGTCCTTCTAGGATTGCCCTGTCTTTCACTTCTTGTTTCTCTGTATTGACCCTTCACTCCAGGTTTCACTGCATCCCTTAGAACATTACCTGACATAAGGACGGGTTAACCAACCGAATGCCAATAGTTCATTCAGCAAACACTTATTCAATGATAAGCATTGTTCTGGTTACTAGGGATAGAACAGTGAATGAGCTCCTGACCTCACAGAGCTTATATTCCAGTGGTAGAAAACAGGCAGTGCACCTGAACAAAGAGTAGACCTATACCTAGATACACACCTGGAAGAAATTTTTGGAAAAGGGAAGGAAGTAAAAGGTAATGAAAGGAAGGAGATGATTTGAGAGAGAGGTCAAGGACAATGGTCCTAAGTGAAGCTGGGGAAACAAGTCCCTCAAGTAGTGGAGGAGGGAAGAACATTCTAGAGAGAATAGATACACAGGCATTGAAGCAGGGATTGTTTCACAATATGTTCCAGAAGAGTAACGTTGAAGGATTTTAAGCAATGGTGTGGCAAGCCTTGACATACGAGTCAAAGGGGTGACTACGTGGAGAATAGAGTATGGGGGCAAGATGGCCATGGGGAGACCAGTTAGGAAGATACGATACCAGTCAGTGAAAAGTGTAGGTGCAGAAAAGTCATCCTCTTCAGAATTTGTGTTGAAGCTGCAGCTGATAGGAGTAGTTTGGGAGCAGAAATGATCATGTCTTGTTTCAAAATCCTGTTAGACATTCTGGCACAGAGCATGAGCAGGCAGTTGGTACATGAGTTTGGACTTCAAGGAAGACTGCAGCTAGATTTATAAATTTGGAAGCTATTTAAAACACAAGGCTGGTCCTGGCTGGTGTGGCGCAGCTGGTTGGAGCATTATCCCATAGACTGAAAGGTCACAGGTTTGAGTCCCAGTCAGGGCACATACCGAGGTTTCCAATGTAATCCCCAGTTGGGGGCATACAAGAAGCAACCAATCAATGTTTCTCTCTCTCTCTCTCTCTCTCACTCTCCCCACCCCTTCCTTCCTCTCTCTCTCAAAGCAATGAAAAAAAAAATGTCCTCGGGTGAGGATAAAAAGTAAAGCAAAACCATGAGGCTAGGAGAAATCACTTAAGGAGTGAGTATAGGTGAAGATGAAGAGTCCTCAGGCCTGGTACACATTTAGAAGATGAGAAGGAGGGTGAGAATGTGGAGGAGGAGAGTGGTGTGGTGGGAGAAAGGAAGGCGCACATGGTGGTTTTCATTCGCCCACAGCTTGCACAACATGTCACCTCTGACCCTTTCTGCACAGGTTCTTACCCCACATACCCACACTGAGTTCATTCTTCAAAACCAGGACCCTGTACTATCTCTTTCACAGGGATTTCCCAGAAGCTCTAACGTGAACCACTCTCCTTCCTCTGAGGTGATGTTCTGTAGAGCATCACTCTTCTGACCATTTTGTGCTTCAAACATGGGTTCTTGTTCCTTCAAGATCTTCAAGCTGCTGAGAACGTGGAGGACCCTTACATTCAGTTCGCCTTCTCCTTTGCACCTTGCATATATAGTGGAAGTGCAAAAACTGTAAGTCTGTGCCAATGAAATACAGTTAGAAGGGGAGTTGGCAAAACCCCAGAAGACAACCTACCTATATTGACCACTTTAAAGAAGGAAAGACCGAAGAAAAGAAAATCTGCACCACTATTGGCACTAGAAAGTCACTTAATCTCTGTTCATTAAATAATAATAGCAGCAGCAGAAGAAATAGCACTATAAATCATCAAAATTAAACCTTACACTTGCCTTCAATTGTGGAATTGCAAATTTGAGGCAAAGAATTTTATATAATTATAAATCTTAATTTTATTCATTTATTTATTCAAAAACTGTTTATGGAGCACCTTTTAGGTGTTGGCTATTATTCCAGTGTTGGGCACAAAGTAAGAGTAAAAAGTCTGTGCTCCTATGGAACTCACTTCTTTTTTTAAAAATAGGGAAGATGCCATTTACCTTTCCTGGCCATGCCCCAGCCTGGTCTGTCATTATTTTTTAAAGATTTTATTTATTTATTTTTAGAGAGAGGGGAAGAGAGGGAGAGAAACATCAATGTGTGGTTGCCTCTTGTGCACCCCCATCTGGGGAGCTGGCCTGACTGGGAATCGAAGCAGCAACCCTTTGGTTCGCAGGCTGGCACTCAATCCACTGAGCCACACCAGCCAAGGCAGAACTCACATTCTATTAGTGAGAGATGAGTGCCCTAAAGAAAATCAATGCAGGAAAAAGTAATAACAAATGAAGGACAAAACACACTATTAAAGGTGGGGTGACAAAGCCAATGGAGGTGGTCAAGGATTGGATGTGAAAAGTGGGGGTGGGTAGGGCAGAAGAGAGTAATAGGAGAAAAATGGGAGCAATGGTAATTGAGCAATAATAAAAAATTAAAAATAAATAAAAATAAAGATGGAGTGATAACATACTACCAAGGGCTAGTCTTGTCAAAGTATGAGAGGGGACCCAAAATAATCAGAATTATCTTCCAGAGGGCAGACTCCATATAGTACAGGCTTCCCCTGCCAGGTGAGTGTTCTAGGAACCCATCTGTATCACGTACCAGCTGGTGTTGTGAGAGGCCGCATTTGGCTTCAACAATTTTTTTTTTGAAGACTCTTTTGACTCATTTGCCCATTTCGTGACAGGTGATTTCTGACAACACCCGCCCACACTGTGCTGACCATTCAGCAATTTTTGAACAAAAACAGCATGACCCCCATGCCCCACCCTCCCTATTCATCCCGTCTAGTCCCAAGTGCCTTTTTGTTGTTGCTTCCCCAGATGAAAAAGTTTCCCAAAGGGAAACATTTTGCCGATGTGGAAGAGGTGAAACAAAAAAATGGCAGAAGCCCTAAAAGGCAGCAAAATTGATGAGTTCAAAACTGTCTCGAGCAGTGGAAAAAAAATGTCTCGATGGGTGTATTTCCTCAAATGGAGAGAACTTTGAAGGAGACTGAAGTTTAAAGATGTAAGAATAAATACACAATTTCGTACAGATGAATTCCGTTTCTCTGGTGCCCCCCTCATAGTTATATGCTTTGTTTAAGGAACTTTTGGCATATCTTAAGTTTTGTCGATTTCTCAACCTTTGAAGTTAGAGTTGTGCTTTGGTTCGATTCTGATGTCCTTAGAGGCCAACTCTTTTGAATGAAGTAGATGATCAAATTGTATAATTCTGGTTGAGGCCAAAATGATAGATGACTACCAAGTGTATTTCAGGCATGGCTCCTTAACTGGCTTTGGAGGAAATATGAAAAAGGAATTTTAAAAATTCTCTGAGTGTCTGGCATAGAGTAAGTACTTATCATGTGTTTGAATAATCGAACCATCACTATCTAGTTTCCCAAGATGTGCTTTGAAGTCAATGATATTAATTTGAACTCTGCTATTTTTTAAGTCACATTAGTTTATAATCGCATCTTAGAAAGCTCTGTTTAAAAATGATATTGTTATAGCTTGTATGTTTTAAACCAAATCTGTTACAAACATTCCAGAATAAAGATCAAATACAATGTGGACTTCAAAGTAAGTTAAAAAGTTCAAAGCAGAATTTGTCTGAATAGGTTGACAGGTAACATTCCAGTTTTAAATGTTATTTTCATTTAAAAGTTAAGTATGGAAAATAAAGACATGTGGTCCCTTTACAAATAATTTGTGATGGTGGATTTGGGCAAAACCTTGGCATTACCTATTGAGAAAATTCAGAGGCAGTACAAATAAATGTTAGTAAGTAACTGCACCGAAAATGAAAGAAACAGCTTAGATTGAAAAAAAAAATTGCGGGTGAGAAGGGAGTCCCTTAGATGGAGACTTCACTCACTCACTGAATAAGAATGGTTTTGCCTGTAAGAAGACAGCACAAATTCATGGCCAAACAAAACAGATTGAAATCCCAGGTTTGTTACTCACTAGTTTTACGATTTGAGCAAGCTGTTAACTTGCCTGAACCTCAGTTTCTCCATCTATAAAAAATGTGAATGCTTAATTTTTATGTAAGTAATAGGATTAATTTATTTATTAGGGTGCTTCATGGTTCAAATAACAGAAAATCCACAGCAAACTACTATTAATATAAACAACAGGGAATTTGTCAGTTCACACACATAAAATGTCCCAAAGCTGGGCAAGGATTTCTTGGTTAATTTTGTCCAGGAGTTCTCAATCTTTTTCGTTGTTGTTGTTGTTGTTGTTTATTGTGGTAAAATATACGTAGCATAATGTACAGTTCAGCAGCAGTAAATGAATTCACGGTGCTGTGCAACCATCACTTCTGTCCAGCTCTAGAACTTCTTTATCTTACCAAGCTGAAACTCTATACCTATGAAACAGTCACTCCCTGTTCCCCCCTTTTCTCAGTTCCTGGAAATGACTATTCAACTCTGTATCTCTATAGATTGGAGTGGGGTGGTTATTTTTAATGTACGAAATTTACCAACCACAAACTAATACTCATCTAGTGTTGGGAAATGGTGCCTACACGGAGCAGTCATAAGCTGAGACTTCTGGCCTACGGCTAGTGGAACAACATGGGAAGGTGCTAAGTAAAGCACAGGTGGCAAACACAAGGCCTGCAGGCCGAATCCAGCCCTCCACCTTATTTTATCCCACCCAGCACCTTGTTTCTACCCAGCAGCAGCACAAAGCTCCTTGCCCCTAGTTAAGGAGTAGTTACATTTATACAGTCCTAACATTACATTCATCCCTTTGAAGGCAACCTCACGAGGCTGATGTGGCCCCCGGTGAAATGAGTTTGACACCCCTGTGCTAAAGGGTCAGATAAAGGGCTAAACACCAAATTCAAAGATAAATCATTACACATAAGAAGGAGATTCACCTGTGAAGCACTGAGTGCCAGTCTGTAGTGGAATCTGGAGCCGGACAGTGTTTCCTTCCACATGGTGGGTCCCGTTGGCTCTCACCACCAGACTCGCCTCTTTGCCTCACCCCCATGTGGCCATTGCTATGATTTCCTGAAAGCACCAATGTTTCATTCCTGCTTCCGATACCTCACCAGTGGGCAGACAACTTCCAAGAGAAAACTCAAGGCTCCCTGGAGCCTAGAAGTGAGCTGGGAAATAGACACTGATCCCAGTGGTAACCATGGAAACCTGGTGATGGTATAAAGTTAGATCAAGCTGAAAGGAGTAATGAAAATGTATGCCTGCAATATCATACCTGAATGGAGCTTGTCACCCAGAGGTTTCATCCTGCAAACATTTTGAACTTGAACAAAGAGAAATGAGTGTGATGCTGAAGACAACCTAGAGGAGCTCAATACCATGGCCCTCAGGATAAAACCACTAGATGGTCTGAGTTCAAGCTGCACAAAATACCTTGTAACTATGAAACCCCCAAGGCACATCTCAGAGTGTACACAGAATCGCGAACATCCCCATAAATGAAGGGAAAGCAGAGCCTTGGAACCTCTGCTTCTAATTAAAGAGCAGCACAATTGCATGATTTAGAAATAGAGAAGCAGTGATTCCATTAAGGGTTTTAACAACTGGGTTATTAAAAACCTTTTCCTAAGTATAAATTTGGAATTGCATGGAAAGAACTTGTTTTTACCATGTTGGACCTAAATTCACCTGGCTATACTTAAAACTTAAAAAAAAAAAGGAATGAAGGCAGGAAGAAGATTGTGGTTTTAATTATATTTTTAGAAATTATTTGTTTTCTTTTTAAAAGATTGTGGCTTTAATTTTATTTTTAATTTAATGTCTAAAAACAGATGAACGTTAAAATATGACCCATGCACACCTATTCAGAGTGAGCTCATATGTCTAAATTGTGAAGATTTCTTCATGAATGAGCAATTACATATAGAAATGTAGCATAAAACAGTATTAAAATCCAGAGGTTATTTTAAAGAGTTTTGGAAAAACAAATACCTTATCATGTGTAAATAAATAGTATTCATTTATGATCAAAATATCACCAGTGCTTTGAGAGATTTGAAACTGTTTGTCCCACAGATATTCAGCGTGTGACAATCTGGCATCTTTAAAAGAAGCAGTTTCTTCTCTGTGTTTTTGACCGTAATAGATCTAGTTAAATGTGCTCCCAACCAGTAAAACTCAATTTACCTCAATGGGAAGAACAACCCAGTTGGTTTTTTCCTCCTTTTTCCTCACTGTGTTTTTTCAGCATCCTGACAGCTATACTTTCATATGCCCAAATATTAGATAATATTTCAGCTTGCTAATAAAGAAAATGTAATAAATACAGATCCCTTCAAAGATGAAGAAAGATGCTTGGGGAGGCAGTAAGTTCCTTGTTGGATTAAGTGTTAAAATTGGGGTTCCTTAGCTGAGAATTTAACCATTAGGTGAGTGGCTCACCCATGTAAATGTTTAGCCTTGGAAATTCTGGGAGTTTGTGGTTTCTATAATTACCGTGTATGAGTTGCTACAATACTTTTTTTTTCCTTTTGAACAAAGAAAAACTTACCAGAAATACCAGGGTTGTCAGAGTTGGCATCTAAAGGCACGAGATAGGAAGCACATGTCACTGTGAGGGAGCAGCTAGAAATGCACAGCCAAAGGCGAAAGAAAGGCAGGGCCTTTGCCATCACAATCTAACAAAGAACTTAATACAGGAGGCCAGAAGCAAAAGGAAGGAAGATCTGTTTCACCAGTTAACTCCGCAGTCCTGAGCCCAGTTTGGTAAGATTGCCAGGGGGTCCCGAGCAAAATAGCCCAGGAGAAGGGAAGAGTCCTGGATACTGAGCTGAGAAAAGGGGCTTCTGTACCAATTTTACTAGGATTGCTGGGTGCTCTGAACATCGCAGGCTGGGAACTGCACAGGAGGAAGAGGGGGGCCTATGCTGGGAAAGGGAGCCTCTGTAATAATTTCACTAAAACAAAGAACTGAGAAAGAAAAGCTTTGTAGCTCTACATTGTTCCCAAGATTTAGAAAGGAGAGTAGGAGGAGTACCTCTGAAAGTCAGCTGAGGTATGTAACCCCTGAACCCCAATAGTTGGTGTACTTAGATTAGCTAAGTACCCAATTGCAGCCTCGGCTCAAGTGTATAGAACAAACTCACTAACTAACAAACTTCCTAACAACTTCCTTTCCTCTGTATGTGGGGCACTTAGACTAGCCAGGTGCCTGCTTGCAGCTTTGTGCTCATATTCATTTCATACATAAACTTCCTACTTCATTTCCTCTGTATGTATTGTCTCTTGAATTCACCTCTTGCGGTGAGACAAGAACCGAGGCTGGGGAGAGAGGCCTCGTGACTCGGGTCTCTCCCTCCCCCATCCGGTAATATCATTGTAACACAAAAGTAGTGTACTGTTCACCAACAAACTTAGTTCCTAAACATTCTTCTCTGTATAACAACTTTTCCCATCACTTAGTACCTTTAACAAGAAATGGTGAAGAACTACTGAAATTGCACACAAAGATATTTTAAATCAAGCTGACAGAAGAGAAAATCAAGAATGAAAAAATATTCAGTACTTCAAATGAAAATTATTTGGATATAAACAGATTTAAAAAATCTCTCAGAAAATCGGTGAAGCCATTGAATAAGTTCAAAATGTGGTCCTTATTGAGACTGTCCTGTAAAAGGCCAGCTGTGAAATGACAGGTACTAGGTCATGTTATACAATTTTGTTGGAAAAATTTTATTCTCCCCAAATCAATTGCTGAGTCTCTCTTTCATCCTTCTAAAAATTTAGTGCATATATGCAATTACAGCTCAATCTGATAAATCTAAAATAAAATAGACTTCACATTTTTCTCTCAGATTCCAAGATAAGGTTACAAACAAATGTTAAACTATTTGCTGTGACATTAATACCTGTTGAGATAGATTAATGTTAGTGGCCTTTTGTCAGAATTGAATTTGTATTAAGTAACACAGACCTTTAAGGGGAGCTCCTCAAAACAATCTGAAAACAAACATGTAGAATGAGATGCACTGTATTAATAATTTTTTAAAAGTATTTAGTCTTTGCCACCCTACATGAATCTACAGAAGAAATAGTAGATGTATGTCAACCTTAAAGGGAAGAGTCTAAGCCTATTGTATCAAAAACCATCTTTAGAAATCGAAGATAATTCCATTAATTAATAATACTGAAAACAGTTTGTGCAAGGTGGGATGTCAGTCACTGGGAGCAATTAAGGGTGACCATAGATCACATTTTTAGGTGATTCAATATACTAGACTCAGGTATTTATTCCTGACCTAGGTTTGTCCCGGCTCTGCCTGTGATCTCTGCTTTATGAACTCTTGACCTACCTCTAGTGTTTCAGGGTCCTGTGCAGCACTCTGACTGCTTTTTGGAGCCCATTACTCCTCCTATAATCCTCACAGGTGTCACCTAAGGTTCTACCTTAACAGTGAATTACCAAGAGAGACTGTCCTGGACAGGTGTATCCTCCAGTTCACCCTGGAAACCCAGTTTGGTCCTTTCCTCATTATAGAGTAATGCCCCAGGGGTGATTTGGGTGGTTAGCAAATCCTGGTACAGAGGTGGAAGTTTTGGTCTTTTTAGAATTGAACTAGGAAGACTTCAGAGGCAGTTTCAGATAAGTCGGACCCACAGGTATAGACTTGAGCCCAAAGACCAGCCCAAACGGCCTTTCAAGACCTTTCTGGCACCTTTCTTGCCCTTCACAGAGCTCCTGTCACACCTTGGCCATAATCTCACTGGCTTTTGGGCCCAGGCTGCAAAGTGAAGCTTCTGAGGAACAGATCCTGAGATAACATTCTCCTCTACAGGAGTTTTTCACTTATTTGCTCATCATCAGAAGAAAGGACTTAACCTCTGGCTGCCTCCCTTTCTTACATAATCTGTTCATGACTGAGAGCCCAGCCCTAGTTGCCTGTTGCTTATTTGGGTGAAAAGAATTTTAAATTCTGGATTTTGAATCCTTTAAAAGCTTATCTGGATGACTTAGTATCATTTCCTCTATGTTGGTAAATTCATGCCAAATGCATTTATTTAATGTGATGAAGTAATACTCACAAAGTCTTCAGCTACCTATCTTGCTCCTACATAATTAATTCTCCTTGCCTTGGGAATAGGAAGCCCAGTCCCATATCTGCCCCTGGCTCTAAACAAACCCAGCACAAGTCTTGAGAGCTCCTCTGTGGAGCATACCAAGACAGTGTCTCACACTCTCTGGAGTTCATCATGGAAATGTGACAGAGATGAGAAATATGCAGACCCTTCTCTGTGTCTGTCTTCCAGACACCCTGTGAGGGCTGGCAAAAAATGTTCTTATTCTTCAAATATTCACTGGCATGTATTGGGGCAGTAAAATTACATTTTGGGTTTGTATTTGGATTTTTTTCTCTTAAATGAACATCTGTTATTCTCATTCAGTCGAGAGTTTTTGAACCCAACTGGGCAGGGCAGCTTGGCTTCCTCCACCACCTCTGTAGAGTCATACATGGAGCCTGTCTTCTTCCAGCTGCTTATGGATTGGCTGACCAGCCACCACGCACCACCCACAGCTGTTCTGGCTCTGAAAGGCTTGTGGGTGTGCCACTCACCTCCCACATCTGTTTTGGCTTTGGGAGGCTCAAGGGCATGGAGGGAGGGGGTCAGAGTCAGCTTGTTCTGTGCACACAGCCTACGGGAGTTCCAGAAGTAGGGATATTTCATTAAGCTGCTCTAATCAGCTGTTATTGAATGTTAGTTATATCCCTGAGTGTAAGTGAAGCCAGCAGGGGCTCTGGTGTGGACCTTTGAGAATGGTGAGTCATAGCCACTTAGTGTTTCAAACAATTGTTTTTATCTCCTGGTGTCTATCTTCCTTATTTGTATGATATGAGACTATTAAAAAAAAAAGGTGGCCCCTGCGAAGGCAAATGTGTTTACAAAGAGTGTTTTGTTTTTTTACCAAAGAAATGTGTTTTCTTTACAGCTGTATTATGAATTTCATAGTATTCACAGAAGGAAATTTATTTTCTACCTGTCTCAGTATCACCAACTATAAAAATACTCAGGCTCCCAAGACTACTCCAACCCTGATGGCTTCAAGACCCTGGATTTCAAGATGATCAAAACACAAAATTTCAAAAGCTCTCTCTCTGTGCCTTTCAGCAAAATTATATCAATAGCCATGACAATCCACACGACACACTGTTGTAGAATGCATACTCCTCCTGACTCACAGCTCCAGCTGTGTTATTCTCTTGCCCAGATTCCTTAAACAGCTTTCAGCTGTCAAAAATACAGCTCACATTCTTTAACTTGGCATTCAAAATCCTTTATGATCTGATCTTTTTTTAAATATATTTTATTGACTATGCTATTACAGTTGTCCCATTTTCCCCCTTTCATTCCCCTCCACCCTGCATACACCGTCCCACCCATATTCCCCACCTTTAGTTCACAACCATGGGCCGTACATATAAGTTCTTTGGCTTCTACATTTCCTATACTATTCTTACCCTCCCCCTGTCTATTTTCTACCTACCATTTATGCTACTTATTCTCTGTATCTTTTCCCCCTCTCTCCCCCTCCCACTCCCCTGTTGCTAACCCTCCATGTGATCTCCATTTCTGTGGTTCTGTTCCTGTTCTAATTGCTTAGTTTGCTTTTGTTTTTGTTTTAGGTGTGGTTGCTAATAACTGTTAATTTGCTGTCATTTTACTGTCCATATTTTTATCTTCTTTTTCTTAGATAAATCCTTCTAACATTTCATATAATAAGGGCTTGGTGATGATGAACTCCTTTAACTTGACCTTATCTGGGAAGCACTTTATCTGCCCTTCCATTCTAAATGACAGCTTCACTGGATAGCGCAATCTTGGATGTGGGTCCTTGCCTTTCATGACTTGGGGTATTTCTTTCCAGCCCCTTCTTGCCTGTAAGGTCTCTTTTGAGAAATCAGCTGACAGCCTTATGGGAACTCCTCTGTAGGTAACTGTCTCCTTTCTTCTTGCTGCTTTTAAGACTGTCTCTTTGTCTTTAATCTTGGGTAACTTAGTGATGATGTGCCTTGGTGTGTTCCTCCTTGGGTCCAACTTCTTTGGAACTCTCTGGGCCTCCTGGACTTCCTGAAAGTCTATTTCCATCACCAGACTGGGGAAGTTTTCCTTTATTATTTGTTCAAATAAGTTTTCAATTTCTTGCTGTTGTTGTTCTCCTTTGGGCACCTGTATAATTCAGGTATTGGAATGTTTCAGGTTGTCTTAGAGATTCCTCAGCCTCTCTTCATTTTTTTGAATTCTTGTTTCTTCATTCTGTTCTGGTTGGATGTTTCTTTCTTTCTTTTGTTCCAAATTGTTGATTTGAGTCCTGGTTTCCTTCCTGTCACTGTTGGTTCCCTGAATATTTTGCGTTACTTCATTTTGGGTATCTTTCATTTGTTCTTTCATTTTTTGACCAAGCTCAATCAGTTCTGTGAGCATTTTGATTACCAGGGCTTTAAATTCTTCATCAGATAGGTTGGCTATATCCTCCTGGCTTAGCTCTCTGAGGTTTTGCTCTGTTCTTTCATTTTGGCCCTATTTCTTTGCTTGAGGCATCTGTTAAGACGTAAGGGGGCAGGGCAACCTTCCTTGCTGCACTGTGGCACTGCCTGTGGGGGAGGGGCCAGAGAGGGAACATTGCAGCTCCCAAAGAGGGAGCACTGCAGCTCATATACTTGTCACTTTTAAACGAAATCTCGTGTGAGACTAGGAGTTTCTCCCACCATGTCAACTGTCATAGTCCACAGTCAGCTCTGAGTCTCAGTTTTCCCCTTAAGTGAGCCCCACCTGCCCAGTCTGCTGCCTCACCATGGTTTCCGTCCATCCACCACCTTACCGGTTTGGTTGTTCTGGTTGATTTTTTCTTTAGTTCCGTGGTTGTCTGAGTTTCATGCAGTTTGATTTCCTGGCACTTCTGGTTGTTTATTGATTGTAGATTGGTTGTTTTTCTCCTTTTGGTTGTGCAAGGAAGTGAAGGGTTTCTACCTACACCTCCATCTTGGCCAGAACTCCTAAATTTGTATTTTTCCGAAGTCTTCTTTCACAGTGTTTTTATACTGTGGTCAAGTCCTTAGGCTTGAAATTCTATTTAATTAACAAAAGCATGCAAAAATGAGAGTTAAATAGTGTCTGAGTACTATTATTATTATTTAATGTGTTTGTTTCCCTTTTGTCACAGGATTAATATAGTTCCTTTGTTTCTTCTCAACATACAAACATTTGGGAAGCCAAATCTGAAACCACTTTTTTGAAAAGTAGTATGTTTCAACATGATTGCTAAAAGAAAGCCAGGTTATTTATATTTTGCAAATTTGTTAATATACCTTTACCACCCATTACCTAATTTGCACCTTTAATATTTATTGTGCCTTTACTCACAATGTATCTTTGTTTTTGTACAGACATCAATTACTAACTTCTGTTAAGCAATTAGTCGTGTACACAGTGCATTACTTCAAAACGAAAGAACTTAAGGCCAAAGCTTTGTGTTCTAATATCATTCCCATGAGCCCTGCTTGGTAGCTCCAGCATGTTCCTATCACTGTTTCATGTATTTAAAGAAAGCTTTTGAAAACATGTCAGATTAACAACATCTCATCATTGTTGGATGGAACCATTACTCTCAAAATGTGATCCAAAACTGACATCACACAGAATCTTTTGTAGAAATTTCTGTGGCTACTCTTGCAGAGCAAAATATTTATGTGAATCCAATTTTTTTTAAAAAAGACTATTAAAAGAATATCATCTCATGTCTTCACAATGTCACTTCAAATTTGCCACCAGGCACTTTTACAGCAAGGGCCCCCTTGAAAGAAACATCTGCACTGGGAGTTTGAGACATTGAAAGGCGAACCGTAAAAAAATAAAAATTGACTTTCGAAATACTTTTCTAAATAATTGCATCAGTTTAAATGGAAACAGAAGTTTCTTTTCTGAAGATAGGGAAGTGGTCTTTTCTCTGATAGGTCTCTGTGTCTGCATGTACTCCAGGGCTCTGGGTCAGCTCTGCAGAGTTCCCAGATCTAGAGATATCCGTGGCCTTGAAGAACCACAAGGCAAGAGAAGGGGTCCTTGTAAGTGCCTCAGAAGCTCTGTCCACCTCACCCGTCCCACCTGCCTGCGTGTGATAAGCACAGTTTTCTTTCTTTACCATCGCCTTTAGTCCTGACCCCTTGGGATTTACTGTCACACACTTCAGTGTTAACTGTCATTTCTTGGTCATTGGGTTTGATGTCACTCTATTTCAGTTGTCTGGTTCTGGTCATGGTAGAGCTCTGGCCTACTTCCAGTCATTATTACCCACCTTTAAACTATCTAACCCCATTCTGCCATGAAATTTCCAACAATAATAGTTATTTAATATTTTTTTTCCTGCTCTAAGTGGTATAACCCCAGCTGGTTGACCTAGAGGAGGTTCACCCTTCAAGTTGTGGCAACATACACCCAGTGAGTGCATAATATAGTGAATAAGTTAATGTTTTTGAAGGAATTAGTTGCCTAACTAATGTCGTGTGACAGCCTACACTCCCTATAACCTTTGTCACTTTGTCTCACTCTCCATGTGCCTCCCGTCTCTTTCTGACATGAATCAGAATAAATGAAAGAGAAGAGATAAAACAAAACCACAGGAGCAACACCAAAGGAATAACACTGACACCTTCAATTGATGTAAAACAAATCACAAATCCGTGAAGACCAGTTGAAAGGCATAAACAAATTATATACAAACATTATTAATAGTTTTAACTCCAAATTTTAATAACTGAAATGTGGGTTCTGGGAAACATGTTGCAGAGACCATGCGCAGAGCACTGTACCTTTCTTTGGTCAGCTGGTCACATCAGGAATGTTGTGTACAAATGCCAAATGGGAGACACAGTTTGACTACAGCCTAGATTTAAGATTTCCCAGAAGTCACCATGCTCTATACCATCCTGCCAAAAAGATCTTTGTGTAGAGATTAAAACAAGAAATATATGTTTATTCATGCATAGGTAGCCTCTATTATCAGGAATTCTTCTAGAAATTCTGAGAATTTTTGAAAAAGCCAATGATATTAAGATAATGCTTAAAAAACTAAGATGATAAATTAGAAAGTTAGCAAAGATAAAGAAGTGAATTTAATAAGTATCAAATGAGAGATGGCAGGTGTTCTAAATACCTCACACAATTTTTATAGAAGGTCATGAAGTACCAAGAAGATGATTTTTCAACAATTTGGAATTTAACAAGAAGAAAATATTTTTTGAATGAGCCTAAAATATCCATATAAAGAGGTAATTGGTCAATTATCAAGTAGCTGGGATCTCACAAAGCCTTAATATATAGAAAGTTGGAAACATTGAGATCTAGGGTATAGGCCCTATAATTTCATTTCTTTTTTAAAGAATAATAATTCATACTTTGAGTAGCACCAATTTCAGACTTCTGAGTACATGTTGTGACTATGACTACATTTGATATTATTCAGTTTCTATGGCTACTATTAATGAGAGGGGGTGTGGAATCAATAGACAAATTGGTTGGAGGAACCATTGGCCTTTGCACTGGAGCAAAGATATGAGTTACAGTGGAAGCCCACCGTCATGGAAGCCTAGCCTTCTAGAGTTTGGTTTCTGGACCACTAACTTAAAATTTTGGGAGAAATGGAATAAAAAGAATTAGATTCCATAGTACAAAAGGGCCAACTTTACATAACTGGGGTGGTCTTTGCTATTTTTATAAAATATAATTAAAGGGAGAAATGGGAGGTTTGACAGAAACTGATAGTTGCCTTTCAATATTTACTCTCCCTTCATTTAGTAATAAGAAATTCATATTTTACCTTAGAGTATAGCAAAAAATATATGTGCTCAATCTCTATCTCAGTTAAGGTTAACCATGTTATTAATTCTAACACATGCAGCATAAGTAGAAGTATTGTGTGACATTTTAGGAGTTCTTCTTAAAGATTAAAAAGCCCCACTTTGCCCTCCCTTCACCCTGCTCTGTGATGGTTGAGCTCCAGCAGCCGTCTTGAACCATGAGAACAAGGACTGGCCCCCTAAGTGGGTTGGAATAGAACCTTGCAGAAAGACTGGTTCCCTGATGATCATAATCTTGACAGCATTCATGGACTTATATTATAGGAATGAATGGCACATCCATTTTTTAAGGCACTTGTTGGGGTGGAGAGTGGGTAGCAGGGGGAAAAAGCCCATGTTACTCTCAGGTGAACCTAATCCTAACTGATGTATTTTGTTCTCTTCTTCCCATACTCTGCTGGATTTCAGCATTGAGTTGGAGGGAAAGTGGGGCAATAATCAGGACTGTCCATAAGTCAGAAGGTTCGGCATTCCTTACAGTTCCAACCTGTAGGCATGATTCCCTAGACTCACAGGGGTGTCCAACCTGCAGCTTGCTGGCTGCATGTGGCTCAGTATGGCTATGAACATGGCCCAACACAAAATTGTAAATTTACTTAAGACATTATGAGATATTTTTGTCACTATGTGCTGCAATGTATTTAATATGTGGTCCAGAGACGTCAAACAGTTGGACACCTCTGCCTAGAGAAAAGGTGAACAAGAAGGAATTTATCTAGAAACTGAAGCAGTTTCTGGATTACCTGCTAGGTTGGCCCCTGTTACCCTACTAAATAAAAGACATAGTGAAATAAAAACATCAATGTAATTTTTCCTTTCTTCTCTTAATTCCAAGTGTGTGTGTATGTGTGTGTAATTTTGAGTATGTTACAATTCTTATTTTCTTATGAAGATTAAATTAAATTTCAGTTTTAATATTTTTCATTTATATGATTAACCCACAGGAAATTCTAAAATTTGAGCCCCTAGGTCTGTGTTCAGTTTTAACCGAATGCTGGCCAGTTCTTTATTTTAGGAGGCAAATTCCCCAGCAACATGGAGTCTCAGAAAGAAAAGTACTCCCACGGTGTAGCCAAAACTTGCTGTTTGGGAACACACAACACGATCACTTGTGGTCATACCTCCTGTGTGCCTAGATCTGTCTGGTGATGGAGCACAGTAAAGAAAAACATGTAGTTTTGAAAAAAAGAAAAGAATTATTGTACGTAAAAAGCAAAATTATCTTCCATTCGAGAGGTGGACTCCTTCTTGCTTTGCGACAACATGTCCAATGATGAAAGGACAGTGGGTGAAAAGACACCTCTGTACACTCTTCTTTGCTGCTAGAATTTGAATAAATAAACAAATCATCACAAATTATACATAAGTCTTTAATAAAATTAACTAATAAATTAGCATCTGTCCTATTGTTAATTATTCTTTCAAGTGAATTACAAGGTGTTGCACTTCTATAAATTTAAGCAAATAGGTCAAAACTTCTCTGCATCTTTTTGGAAGGTTGTAAAAATAGTTCAGAAAGTTCTGTGTTCAGATTGTATAGGTGTATAGAGAAATAAAAATACTTGATAAATTAAATCATTTTCAACAATGAAATCACTTATTAATAGAAGCATCATTTTTATGAAGCCTTTTTCAGAGTATGGGTTTCTTTTGCAAAGCAATTTTCTTTTTTCTTAAAAAAAATTTTTTATTATCATTCTATTACAGATGTCCCAATATTCCCCCTTTGCTCTCCTGTGCCCATCCCACCGCCTGCTCCCACAGACAAACCCCAGCCTGCTGTCCATGTCCGTGGGTCCTTTATACCTGTTCCCTGACTAGTCCCTTCCCTTTCTTTCCACCCTTATCTCACTCCCAGCTCCCCTCTGGTCACTTTCAGTCTGTTCCATGTTTCCATGCCTGTGGTTCTATTTTGTTTGTTAGCTTATTTTTTTCATTAGGTTCCTCTTATAGGTGAGATCATATGGTATCTGTCTTTCACCAAATGTCTTATTTCACTTAGTAAAATACTCTCCAGTTCCATCCATGCTGTCACAAAAGGTAGGCTTTCTGCCGTGTAGAGTTCCATTGTGCAAATGTACCACAGTTTTTTGATCCACTCATTTACTGGCAGGCACGTAGGCTGTTTCCAGCACTTGACTATTATAAACAATGTAAGGGTGCATAAAAGTTCTTTTGAATGGTGATTCAGGATTCTTAGGGTATATTTCCAGCAGTGGAATCGCTGGGTCTATTTTCTTCTTCATTGTCAACATACTTTCTTTAACTTGAAAAGGGATATTGAATTTTACTTTTACAAAAGTACCTACAATGTAGCATACTATCAGATCCACTTAAGAAATCAACGTTTTTACATCATTTCAGGGTTGACTAAGAGTTTATATATACTATGTTAAAAACAAGACAACAGGCCCCAAACAGAGTCCCCTATGTTAAGTTCCACATCACCAAACAAGACTTAATTTAATACTTTTCAGCTGTCCCAGAAATGGAATCTTAGGAACCCTGGCTGGTGTGGCTCAGTAGACTGAGTGCAGGCCTGCAAACCAAAGGGCCACTGGTTCGATTCCCAGTCAGGGCACATGCTTGAGTTGTGGGCCAGGTGCCCAGTGTGGGGCATGCAAGAGGCAGCCGCACATTAATGTTTTTCTCTCTCATTCTCCCCACCTTCCCCCATTCTAAAAATAAATAAAATCTTTTTAAAAAATGGAATCTTAGGGTCAATCAGAAATCACCTTATCAGTACCAGTTAGGTAATCTGATAACAGACATCTGCTAGCTCCTAAAGGAAAATAATCTTACAGTAATCAACAGCCCACTTTTTTGCTTAATATAACTTCCTTGTTTCCACTTCCTTCTACCTATAAAAGTCTTTCTTATGTACAGCCCCTCCATGCTTCTTTCTCCTAGATTGGATGCTGCCATATTCACACTGATTTTTGCTCAAATAAACTAAAAAAATTAAATATGTCCCAGTTTATCTTTTAACATTTAAAAACAAGAAAGGTGTCAGTTTGACATGTTTTCTTGTTTCTTTGTATTTGTACTGTTAGCATTATCTTCAAGATGTGGAGTGGTTTTTTGCCTTGTTTTGAATCTTTTTTAACGCCACTTTTTTAATGCAAACCCCACTTATCTATTTTGTGGGGTTTGTCTAGGTTAAACCAAACACCATATAGTACTGTAAATACACTTAGCCAGGCACACATAAACCATAATACATTACAATTCCCTGGAAGCAAGCAAATTGGTGAAGGTGTCTGTATCAATTCCCTCGAAGGGTGAGGCTACTCTGCCCCTGGGCTGTGTTGGCTATGCTTATGACATGTGACCATCTCGCAACCCGGCTCAGGGAGGGAGCCCACGTCAACCCGTACACAGGCCTGCCGGACTTTCTCTGAGTGCAGCAACAAGCCTCGAAGGAGTGAGTGTAACATGATCACATTTGTGTCTTAGATAATTCTAAAACTGCATTGGCGGATTGAATGAGGTTAGAGCCCGGGGTAGAAAGATTTCATAAGTTTGTGATGCTATTTTATTCTAAATCTCAGGAAACACTGTGGGCGTGGTCTAAGTCACTGGGACAAACCACAAACCAATGTAGTCTACTTCACATTTTCAAGTTGAGAGCCTGGAACTAAACCCCAGTTTTTTAAGGCTACTCACTCACTGACCCATTCTTTATTCAAGAAACATTAATGTGGCACAAATTTTCAAGAACTGGTCTTAGAACTAGAGCAAACTCTTCCCATCAGGCTCGCCCCATGACTAACCCACATCCTTTAAAAGCTGAGCCAGATTAGACAGACGTCCTCCTGGGCAAGAGGGAGTGGGAGGCCACTTTTACACACATCTGTCTCTGTGTGCCCTCTGCGCTTACCTTTGTGCATCCATCTTGGTACCAGAATCCCCCAGGAACATCAGTTACACTGGTCCATGCAGAGTCCCTGCCTTCTAGATAATCATGCGTGGTGACAAAATGCTGAGGAAGGAACCCTCAGGTGGAAGCCCTGTAGAACTTTCCGCAGAAGGACCTACTGACTATTGCGGGAGAAACACTGACTTGAAACCACTTTGGCTAAAGCACATCAGCATCTTTAATTTACCAGACAAAACGGAGGATAAATTAAAATCCCCATCTAGTTTGCAGAGGCAGTTTCAAATAAAGCTGCATGGTATCAGCGATGGAAACTGTGACCATGCTAGCTCTCCAATCCACAAAAAAGAACACCCGCTTTCTCACATAGATCGTTTGGACTCTTCAGTGTTAGAATTAGAGCCAACACACCCAAGATAGAGTTTCTCCATTTCCTTGCCATGCTCTTCTTTCCAAATTCTGCGTTGTCACTATTTTCACTAATTTCAATAACAAAAATTACCCAAGGTCCTACATGTACAAAACCCTGTACTATTTGACAAAGGAGGTGAAAATACACAATGGGGAAAAGACAGTCTATTCAATAAATGGTGTGGGGAAAACTGAACAGATAGACCACTTTCTTATACCATGTACAAGAATAAACTCAAAATGGATTAAAGATTTAAATGTTAGACTCAAAACCATAAAAATCCTAGAGGAAAAATAGGTAGTTAAATCTCAAACTTTTCTTGTAGCAATTTTTTCCTGATATATCCCTTCAGGTAAGGGAAACAAAAAGAAAGTAAAAAAATAGGACTGCATCAAACTAAAAAGTTTTTTCATAGCAAAAGAAACCATTAGCAAAATGAAAAGACAACCCAGTAAATAGAATATATTTGTTGATACATCTGATAAAGGATTAATCAAAAATTTATAAGGAGCTTATAAAACTCAACACCAAACCCCCCCCAAACAATCCAATTAAGAAATGAGCAAAGAACCTGAGTAGACATTTCTCCAAATATGATATACAGATGGCCAATAGACATATGAAAGGATACTCAACATCATTAATCACCACAGAAATGCAAATTAAAACCACAATGAGGTATCACCTCACACCTGTCAGAATGGCCATCATCAATAAGTTAACAATCAACAAGTGCTGGAGAGGATGTGGAGAAAAGGGAACTCCTGTGCACTGTTGGTGGGACTGAGATTGGTGCAGCCACTGTGGAAAGCAGTGGAGATACCTACATGGAGATACCTCAAAAAACTAAAAATGAAACTGCCCTATCACCTGGAAGTTTCACCTCTGGGAATTTATACAAAGAAACCTGAAACACTAATTCAAAAGAATACATGTACCCCTATGTTCACTGCAGTGTTATTTACAATAGCCAAGATTTGAAAGTAGCCTGGTGCCCATCAGTAGATGAGTGGATAAAACGACTATGGTACAGTTACACAATGGAATATTACATGGCCATAAAAAAGAAGGAAACTATACCTTTTGCAACAGTGTGGATGGACCTGGAGAACATTATGCTAAGTGAAATAAATGATCAGAGTCAGATAAATGCCATATGATGTCATTGATATGTGTAATCTAATGAACAAAACAAACTAACAAAGTGGAGACAGACTCGTGGACCCAGAGAACAGACTGATAGTTGTCAAAGGGGAGGGAGCTGGGGGCTGGGTGAGAAGGGTGAAGGAATTAGGCAAAGAAAAACAAAAAGAAAGATTCATGGATGCAGACAACAGTATGGTGAGTGCCAGACGAAGAGGGACTGGGGGAGGCAGAAGAAAAAGTAAAAGGGGAATAAATGGTGACAAAAGGAGACTTGGCCTGGGGTAGTAAACACGCACTACAATGCACAGATGATGTGTTCTGGAGCTCTACGCCTGAAGCCTATATAATTTTATTAACCAATGTCACCCCAGTAAATTCAATAAAAACATTTAAAAACCTAAAGAAAAAAAGCACTCTATAGGACACAGGAGATACAAAAATACATGAAATAGCATTACTGTCCTTGAAACTAACTGAAGCAGATCAAACACACATAAAGGGAAAAGCACACTAATGAAAGACATGCTTGTATAAAGTACGTGGTACAGACAACAGTCTCAGAGGAAAGAGGAAATTTGTCTGAGATTAAAAGGGATGGAGGGCAGGGTTAGAAGATCAGAAAGTGAAGCAAGCCAACAGGGACTCACAGAGGAATGACATGAACTCTAGCATTGGAAAGTAACAGCATCTCACATTCACGTAGTGTTGCCACGCACTGTTCTGGGTACTTGAGACGTATACATTTATTTGTCCTTACAACATCCATATCAGGTAAGCACAGAATTATCTTCCATGTCAAAGATGAGCAAATGGAGAACAGAGCTTAAGTGACTTTTCTGAAGTCACACAGCTAAGAAATGGCAAAGCCACGATGTGCACTCGGGCGGTCAGTCAGCCGTCCTTCAGAATGTGGTCTTAGCCGCTATTCCACTGCACCCTGTGATATTTGTGAACACAGCCAGGCTTCACCCAGGGCAGCAGATGGGAGTAGAGGTGGGCGGGCACGTGCACGGGGGAGAGGGTGAAATCTGAAGGGAGTGGAGACATACACACAAATGCCCCCCAAACCCTGAGAGTCTCAAAGTGGATGACAGGCTAAAAGACATTCACTTCTGGGTGTTAAAAGGTGGTTTATTTTATATTTACAAATACATCTAATTTCAAAGGCCAAAGCTCATGTGGAAACACCCTAAATAACCACAGGCTGCAGTGGTATTAAGGTTGAACAGGAAACTGTGGAAGTGGTACATTGCCTAACTACAAGTGCTAATGTGGCCTTCAGATGTGAAAATGTACAAATTTAGAATTTCTCTCAACTCATAGTTATAGAATGGCATATGTGTGTAGTTAGTTTTAAAAAACATTCATGAAGGTTCTTTACGTTTGGCTTCATTCATTTGGCCTTCTCCCTGGCACCCAGTTCCTTGCTCCTTCTTCCTTCTACCACAAACCAGAGACTGTGCAGTGACAATGACCATCCTGAACAGGGTCATTCCACACTCCTTGGGGTCCACGGGGGCAGGGACACTGAGCCAGCTCACTTCCTCCTCTCTCTGGCCACAGAACCCTGCTTCAGGTTAAAAGAGAAAAGAGAACGGGAGAGACACGTGGCAGAATGGGGAAGTTCGTTTTGTTTCGGGTTGAGGGAAAACTCTGTAATCCAAGAGTGAGCCTCAGTTAAATTGACACTACTCTGAAACAAATTCACAGAAGTCTTTTCCACCCTAAACCCTGTTAGGAAAACAATAATAATATAATTTGAAGGGCCTGAGAAGGGCTCCAGTAGACAAGCTTCCTAAAAAGAAAAAAAAAAAGAAAAAAATGCATTCTGTAAGTCCTCCTCCCTCCTGTCAAACAAACAAACAAACAAACAACAAACAAACAAAAAGTCTGCTAAGGGAAATCCAGTAACTCTATCCACACCACTCTATCTCCAGCCTGAATTTAAGCAACATCAAACAAAATCTACGCAAATGTTTTGAGATAATTTCTTCTCATATTTTTATTCCCCTTCTTCACCTTAAAACTCTTAGTATTTTGACAACTTTTCAATCACATGACATTCATTTGTATCCTTAGATATGTCTCCGAGCCCGCTTTGGTGAGTTTGGATCTCTCCCACTTAAGCCTCATTTCTGCAGGATAAAGTGGGCAGGAGGTTCATGCCAGGAGAGAGAGACAATGTCTCTTTTTCTTACATTTGGACTGGGCCTCCCTGCATAGCCCTACAATGCCCAGTGCCGTGGAGCCCAGCGCAGGCATGGCCAAGGAGGGCAGGGTGGGGCAGGAGTTACAAACAATCTTCCAAATAGCCTAGAAGAGACCCTTTTACTGAATACAGCCTCAGCTCCCCCAGGACCCAGGCAGGAATGTGGAGAGTGCCCCTCTTCCATGCTCTCATTATCTCTGAAGAGGTGATATTTTTACTTATAATTGCTCAGAGTTCTCTGCAAATGAGAACAAAAGAGCATAAAATTGTTTAGAATTCCCTGGGGGAAGGTGAGTGTGACAATATCAGCTACTTAGTTGCTTAAAATAAGTCTTATTGATGAATGAATGAAAGTAATAATGGCTGGCATGCCGTGGAGAAATGGAAGCAAAGGGTCAAAGGAAGACCTGGAGACTGGGTGGGAAGGAGAAGGATGGAGAGCAAGTGGGGGAGCCAGACATGTGGCACTGATTTGCTGCTTGGAAAGTCTGGGGAGCCTGGTGATGGGTGGTCCCAGCCTTTCCTGGAAGCAAGGACAAGGAGTGAGGGTACTCTGCTTCCTGGGTGGCCACAGGGCCAGACAGGAGAGGTCAGGGAAGAAGCAGAATTGAAGTATTGGCAAAGGGTTTTTGATAGCCAGGGATTGGTGACAAACTGGTCTTGGGTGCTCAGACAGAAGAAATCTGGAAAAATAATTTTGTAAATCCTAAACTACACAGTGCTAATCCCTATCTAGTTTATAACCTCGTGTGTCTTCATGATTTTCTAGAAAAAAAACATTACCATACATCTTAATTCTCTTAGTTGTTTTCAGGCTTTCTTCAATGCTCCTTGTTAAATTTCTATTTGATTCTCTTTTCTTTGAACTACCTTGTAATTGAATCATCATTTTGAGATAACTTTGTCTCTTCTATCTCATTCCTGAATTCAATCAATACTCATTTCACGTCTTCCTGATTGGCCTTTTGTTGTTGTTGTTGTTTGTTGTTGTTCACTTCTGCTTTTAATTTTTGATTCACCCCAAATGCTGATGAGTAAGGCTGGAAGGAGTTGAGGGGGTAAATCTCATGGGTGTCTACAGAAGTCGGGGCCGGCAGAGAGGGCGGCATTTGCAAAGGCCCTCTGGCAGGGACAAACCTGGCTGCTTTGAGGAACATCGAGGAAGCCAGCACGGCCGGCCGGCTGGCGCGGGGGAGCCAGAGGATTGTTCTTCCCATCGTCAGGCCCTGCTTTAAGGGCTTTTACCATACGAACCTGTTTTGTCTTTGTAACCACCCTATGAGCAAGATATAATTAGTAGCTTCATTTTACAGATGAAGATGTGAGAATAGACTATTTACCCAAAGACACACAGACAATAAAGCCAGGATTTGGATCTGTGACCTGTGTCAAGAGGGGTTGGAGAAAAGAAAGAAGAAAAGGAGGAGAGCAAAGGTAGCAGGCTGCCAACCACATAGGGTCTTTCTGGAACTCTGGTTTTTGTCCCGAATGAGATGAAAAGCACCATGGAAAACTTGATCAGTGAACTGATGTGATTTGATTTCTGTGTAAAAGGACCCATCCGGCTGCTGGGTTCAAATCGGAATGTAGTCAAGGGAGACCTATGAGTAGCACAGGTGAGGTTGCCAGATCAGTGGATATTCATGAACTCTGATTTTTTTATGTAGAATAATCCATTCTTAAAAATGTGTTTGCAACTACTTTAGGCCTCTGTGAGACATTGCAATCACCACCTGAAACACACATCTTCAGCCCCGGTCCAGTGGCCCGGTGGGTTGGAGCGTTGTCCTGTGCATCAAAAGGTTCGGTCTCCAGTCAGGTGCATGCAGAAGGCAGCCAGTCGATGTTTCTCTCTCTCTCCCTCCCCCTTCCTCTTTCTCCAAAATCAGTATGTATATCCTTGGGTAAGGATTAAAACAAAAAACAAGACATGCCTACAGATCCCTCTGCGCACACACTCATCTCTGCTCTGGTAGAAGGGGCACTGTGGCCTTCCTCAGGACAGTCTTTTCGCAGAGACCTTCCTCCTTCTCTCTCAAACCCTAACTGTTGATTTCTGTTTGAAAACAGATGTGCCACAAATGAATCAGCTAAGTCATCACAGGAGTGAGGGGGCGACGCAGCGAAGAAGAGGCCTAGGAAAGACTGTCCCACCAGGGGATGTCACTCCCTTTCCCGGTGTTTATCCTGCTCCCACGCTCCTCCCTGCACGAACTGTCAGAGAGAGGCCGGTCAGCTTTCTCTTCCTCCCTTTGCACCCTTTCCTCTCCTACCTGCAGTCACAGAGGGGGTGGCAGCGGCAATCGGATCGGTGGCTGAGGTCATCCAAGTTCTGTTTTTACTGCCCTTAGAGACCCCAGATCCTGAGTTATAAATGCCCCCTCTGTCAACACCGCCTTCACATTTTAAAATATGTTTTGAAAGCCCAAGTAAGGCAGCTGTAGAAAGCTTGTAGCAGGGGCAGGGGGCAGGGGAGAACAGTGCAAGCCTTTCTACCTCCTCCCTAAAAGCCACACAAACTGATGCAAGTGAGGCCACTAGTCCCCAGGGGATACTAGGTCCCAGTTTGAGAAAATCCAGCGGGATTTCTGAGGGCTGCATTGAGCTTTGGCCTGTGCTTCAACACCCAAGGCCACAGGTTCTACCCAGAAGGAAGGTCCCTGATGTTCTCCATGCTTTTCTTTTAGGTGTGGTCACAACAGCAACGCACAGTCAGGTCAGCCTTGGGAAGTTGGGTGGCAAGCTTTTGTCAGGGTATGGAGGCAACTTTATTTTCTTCGCAGCTGATGTGAGAATTTCGTAAGGGAGAAATGGCTTTGATAGGCTTGTGAGGAGGGTAAAAGCTGTAGTCAAGGTTTTAAGTGGAAACCTTAAAACAAGGAAATAAAAGGCAGACTGGGACAAAGCATTCTAAGGCAAATATGAGTGATTGGAGGTGGGCTGGGGAAGGGAAGAGAGGTGCAGAGAAGTCACTAGTGGTATGAGGTGGAGGAACTGAGTGAATGCTACATGTTGGAGGGTGACTCTTGCCCACAAATCCCTAAATTTTTGTGAAAATTATAAACAAAATTCTGTACATGCTGTGGTTGAAGTTCTTGTGAAAGCTGGTGAAGGTCCTTGAGCATCAAGGTTGACCTGGTACAGAAACAGTCAACCTGCACAAATGCAGGCAAGAGTTAAGGTCTCAGCTAACACTTTTGACACAGACGGTGACACACCACGCACAGACCGACCCAGGTGGGGCCCTGCACGACAGGTGTACAGCCAGGTCCGGGCTACTCAGTGACTTTCTGTACCTCATTCCACCTCCTTTCTGGTTCCCTGAAGGTCTCCCTCCTTGTCCTAATATTTCTATTTTAAATCAGTAAGTTCAGTTCACAACCACTTTTCCTGAGAGGTGCATATATAGTGCAGTGGTCAAGAGTGAACATACTAGAGACAGATAGTCCGGATTTAAATCTTTGCTTGGCCAGTTTAACCAGTGTCCTTGATTGAGTCTATCTGTGCCCCGGTTTGCCAAACTGTAAAATGAGGTCATCTACCCCACAGGTATGTTGCAAGTATTGAACAAGCTAATAGATGCAAAGTATTTAAAATTATGCCTAGCTCATGGTAAGTTTTCACTAAGTATTCCCATTTGTAGTCATAATAATTCTCTGTTATTTTTAAAAGTTTTGCTTTGAGGTACAACTGGCATGCAATAAACTGCATATATTTAAACTTTATTTTGATAAGTTTGAGAATACAGTCCTCAAATACACACACATACACATATAACCATCATAAAACTCAAGAGAGTAAATATACACATCACCCAAAAAGTCTCCTGTGGCCTTTAATGATTTCTCAGTACTTCATACCTCCCTCCACTTTGTGTTATCAAAGTTTGTATACTGTCTCTACAGATTAGTGTACATTTTCTAGAACTTTCTATAAATAAAATCATATAGTATGTGCTCTTTGGTCTGTCTCCTTTCACTTGGTGATTATTTTAATATTCATCCATGTTGCTGCATTTATCGATAGTTCGTTCCTTTTTGTAGCTGAACAAGTAGTATTTCAATGTATGGATGTATCACAATTTATCTACTCATTTGTTGATAGATATTTGAATTGTTTCAAGGTGTAGGCTACTACAAATATAGTTGCTGTGAATATGTGTATACAAATCTTTGTGTGGACACAGGTTTTTGTTTCATGTGAGAGAAATACCTGAGAGAAATGGCTAGATTATAGATACACCTTTAACTTTTTAAGAAACTGCCAAACTGTTTTCCAAAGTAGTTGTGTCATTTTAACATGCCCACCAGCAGCTCCTCCACATCCACATCAACACTTGATATAGTTAGTTTTTTAAAATTTTAGCCACTTTAATAGGTGTGTAGTGTTATCTTATTATTTTATTTGCATTTTCCTAATGACTAATAATATTGAGTATCTTATCATTTACTCACCTGTAGTGATTCTTCTTTGATGAAGCAACATGTCCAAGTATTTTGCCCAGTTTTTAAATTGGGTAGTTGGTTTTTATATTATTGACTTTCAAGAGTTCTTTATGTATTTGAGATATATGCTTTGTAAATATTTCATCCCAGTCTATGGCTAGATCTTGTACTCCTAACTTAACAGTGTTTTTCAAAGAGCAGAAGTTTTAATTTTCATTCACTTCAATTTATCTTTTTTTTTTCTTTTATGGATAGCAGTTTTGGTGTTGGATCAGAGAAATTTTTTTCTAACCCAAGGTACTACAGATTTTTTCCTATGTTCTATCTAGAAGTTTTATAGTTCTGGTCTTGCATTTAGGCCAATGATCTCTCTTGAGTTAATGTGAGATATAGATAAACTATTTTTGCTGGTTTATTTTGTTTTGCATCAAGATATCCAATTGTTACTACATAGTTTGTATTAAGCCAGCACTATACTCATGGGATAAACACAACTTGGTTATAATATATTATTCATTTTACCTATTGTTGGATTCATTTTGCTGAATGAATCTATATTCATCTATAGTCATGAGGTATCTATAGTCATGAGGCATATTGTTCTATAGTTTTCCTTTTTTTTTTTTTAATAATGTCTTTGTCAGGTTTTGGTGTCAGGGTAATGCTGGCCTCATAAAATGCGTTCAGAAGTATTCCCTCCTCCTCTGTTTAGAGGGTTTGAGAGGACTGCTGTCAATTTTTCTTTAAATATTTAGTAGAATTCACTAGTACAGCCCTCTTTGTTGGGATACTTTTAATTTTTTAAGCTTTTCTTTCTTGGGAGGTTTTTAGTTACTTACTAAATCTCTTGTTACAAATTGGTTCAGACTTTTTTCTTAAGTCATTTTTGGTAGTTTTTGAGCCATTGTTTATTTAAGAATATGTTGTTTAACTTCCACATGTTTACAAATTTCCAAAATTTCTTTCTGTTCTTGATTTTTAATTTTATTCCACTGTAATCAGAAAACATTTTGTATGATTCAAATCATTTTAAATTTATTGTTCCAGGCATACCCTCTGAGCCAGATCTCTGTTAAGGTTATTGAGATAACCCTCCAGCTTCCATCAAGTTTTATTCTTGGCTGTTTGTAGTTTCGTTTGAAGAGAAGAGGTCTGTCCAGAAAGTATCCAGCCATGTAATTGCCAAATAGAGACATTTATTGAAGGAGACATAACATACAAGGGATATTGTACATAGGACAATGATGCCTCAGTCCCCTTCAAAGTAGGCACCTTAGGACCTCACATAGTTCTCCCAATAATTGCCATCAGCTGCCCCATCATATTTTCCTGAATGTCACTGACGGTCTGAAATCTCTTCCTTTTCAAAGGTGATTTTAGTTTGGGAAAAGCCAAAAGTCATAGGGCACCAAATCTGGGATGTAGGGGGTCTGAGTCACCTGGGTGATTTGATGTTTCACCAGAAAACTGCATGAGATGTGATGCATGAGTGGGACGTTGTCGTGAGGAAGCTGCCAATCACCAGGTGCCCATTGCTGCTGCCTTCTGAATTACCCAAATAGTTCCTGTAGAGGAATGCTCAAGCTTAACACAAAATTTGATGCAGATTCATTGCTCTACTCACTCAGTCATTTTGAATGTGATGTCCACACAGTATACATGCTCAGTCAACAGCATCTACCACCCCTACTGACTAGGACAGCGAAGTCATCATTGTTCACACATGCACATTCCAGTCCACTCTCCTTGGCTGCCAGGTTACAACAACGTCACACAAACCATTCTTGTTGTAGTAAAACGGCTGGACTTTTTCCGGACAGACATTGTAAGTTGGCTTCTGCAGGCAGAATTTAGCCAATGAGGGCCAGGCACAGCTTTCCATTCTGGTTTTCTTCTTGGCCCAGCCTACAAGTCACTTGGCTGGGATGAAGTTTGGAGTGCCCGTATTTCTGTGTTGGTGGAACTGAAAAGCACTCTGGTCCCAGGCACACTGGTGCACTAGGTAGATATGAACATAACGTTCAAACTTATCTGGTTACTTTGTAAGAGTTGTTTTACAAAAGGCAAAGGAGTGTTAGGAAAGATGTTGTTCAATTTCTGATGTGGGTTTTTTTCATTACAGGTTTCATTTCCTTATCTGGCATCCAGACAACACCCCCCTCACTGACTGTGTTGAAATTAGAATAATAAAATATTTCCTTCCAGCAGAAGTCTCAATGAAATATGCACTCACAACAGGGCCCTATTTCCAGCCCTCTGCCAACTCATTAGGATGTTTCAGGGTATTTTCCCCTTATTTTCTGAAGACCTTAGATAAAGGAGTTCATAGAAGATATACTCCAATACTCTGAGGCAGGTATCATTCAGGGCCCACTTTGGGGTTATTTATCTGAGGAAATATGTGAGCCAGTGAAGCTGAGACCAAATTGAGCTCTGCAAATACAAGGGAAGTAAAGTAGATAAACAGAACACATTGGTACCTAGAATAGTCTTCTCCTTAGGCTTGCCACATGATCATAGTTAGGTCAAAGGAACTTGTAAAAGTTATGTTTTTACCACTTGAAAACAGGAAAATAAAACCCAGCTTCTAAGGATCCTGAGATATTTGTCACAAGTAAAAAGACCTTATTTTTCTTTCATTGGTTAGCAGCTACCACCAAGCGAAGGGCAATGCCTTAATTACGATTGTGTTTAACCCATAGTATTTCTCTGATTCAATGAACTGAGAATATTAATGAAATGTTTCCTTAAAAGCTTAACTTCATATAAAATGTAGAGTTAGGGGAATTAGCATCTTATATAACTCTTATGCACACCTTGTAACTAAAGTGGAACAAGATTTCAAAGAAACAAAAATCTCGACATCTACATAGAGACTATTGTTTATCGAGATATTCAATTTTTATCGGCATTTAATTCAATTTAATTCAATTTTAAACTCTGAGACATGAAAATAAAGCTCACACTACTTCCTTCCCAGATGCAGAAACATAGATTTGAAAACAAATAAAGAAGCACACGCTGGGACTGTGTCCTACACAGAACAGATAACTGCAGGATATCAGCAATATGGATGCCATTGAGCCCCTCGACTGCTTTTGAGTAAAGTTAAACTGTTCTTAACAAAAATGATTATGACATAAGTAAAAGTCTATTTTGCTGTGACCAAATCTGTGAAGGCTTTATCATTTCAAGCCCAAAACTATCTCCTGTTTTTGAGGAGGACATCATGCAGGTATCCCAATGGCTGAAAGCATTAGGTGAAAAATAACCGAAATTTAAAAACTGAAAAAATGCAAGGAGGCAGAAAACTTCTGAAAGCAGTCGCTCTACAATGAACAGACTTACATGCCACCTTGCCTCACCCTTCTATTGTCAGAGCGATCAGTGTGACTCCCGGGGTTCATAAGAGGATTGGGACAGGGTTAAAGACAGTGTTAAGTAGCTTCTGCCCTCCTCTGTCTCTGCTCCATCACCAATTTTGGTTGGAGGAAGCTGAACTCTTTACCAGGAGAGCTGTGAGACATCATTTTCCACAATCTTACTCACTGCAAGACCTCGGGAAGCCCCTTAACCTGATTGGGTTTAAGCCTTGTCATTCACAAAAACAAGATGATTGGCCCAGGTGGTCCTAATGTCTGTTTAACTCCTAGACTAAAAGATCTTGGAACTGCAAGCAATAGTCATGAATCTATGATGTGACATAATGATTATAAAATAGGCACTATTAAAATAGGAAAAACTGAGTCATAAAATGAAACACAAAATAAAACACATTAATGATAAAGACTTATTTTGTAACCTGAATGACCGCAGCTTCCTAGCATCTCTTTCCATTACAGCTTATTATCTCTACTTTGTAACGTTGTCATCTAGTTTCAGATGTAATATTCAAACTTATCAGGTTATTAGTCAGTGATCTCAGAGATTAAAACTTTACTGAGGAGATTATTACCGTATGCTTACGAATCCATGGCTGTTTTTACCTTTAACTTAAGTCAGATCCTAAAGAACACCGGGTGTTTCACAAAGTGTTACCTTTGAGTAGAAATTTGGCAATCACGGTGCTGAGTTCTGGAAAATGAAACACTGTCTAAGCAGAGTCCATGTTTGGGTTTCTGTAACAGATCTGAAAGTGACTTGACCCAACCACCCCAGAAATCCTGGCTGAAGGCTTTGCTTTGTGGTGACTTTTCTTGCAAATAGACATATGCCACATGCCTCAGCATTATTTCAAGCACGATCAGTCCATAGTTACCAGGTGGCTCACGGAGTAGCCTGCCAGGTCGAGGAGGGAGTGGTAAGAACAGAGGGGTAGACAGAGCTGGATTCCAGAGCAATACAATATTTATGCTGGTGGGAATATTGTGGATTAGTTCTTATCACTCAAATATGAAGCATGGCCACCTAAATCAAAGGAAAGAAATGACCAGTGCTACCTTCTCTGCCTTTAAATTCTTTTTTATTTTCTCTCTGGAGTATGTTATACCTCTGGAGCTAGACTGTCTGAATTCAATTTACTCTGCCATCACTTATTGTGAGAAATTGGGCAAGTTACTGATTCTTCTTGTTCTTTAGTTGCCTTATTTTTGAAGTGAGAATAAAAGTAGTACCTACTTCATAAAGTGGTTATGAGGATGTAAGGACACTATATGTACAATTAAAAAAAAAAGCGCTATACAGTGCCTGGCACAGAGTAAGCCCTATGTAAATATCATTTATTATTATTATATTATTATTATTATTATTATTGTCCCTTCAAAAGGGAGAATTAGCTTTGTAACAGGAAAGAAACACTTTCTATTACTCCAACTTAATGTGAAATGGAATTAGAATAAAATGCACTAACAAACTGATAGAAAGAACTCACACACTGACAGTTTCTTTGTAAGTATATCGCAGGTGCCCACAGTTCCGGTTCCTGCTTGTACGAAAAACACCCACGACCACAATTTCAGGTGATGCAGATCACCCAACTGCAGGGACTTGGCTGGCACTGACCAGCTCCACAATGCTGACATTAAAGATCCATATTGGGACCAGCAAGGACACGGCCTTCACGTCCACAGCCTCTCCCCCTGATCTCTTTGTTCTCCTTGTCCCCCTCCCTCCTTGTAAAAACCCCTGCCCACACTGAGATGTGAAGATGGGCTTTGAGAGGAGAGCCCCTCATCGTCCAGGTTGCCCACACCTGAATAAAAACACTTTCCTTCACATCAACACCTGCTTTTCTAGTACTGGCTTTTGAAGTGGCCGGCAGCCAGACCTGCGTTGTTACATTAAAACGTAAAATTTCCTGGATAGATTGTTTAAAAAATTGTCAGACTGGGAATTTATTTTTTTAGAGGACTTTTATTTCTTTTACCACCTGAACATAATCTAATTTATTTGCCACCTGCTTCTCTATGGATTAAAAAAAGCAAAATTGTTCTCAGACTCAAAACAAGTGGTTGCTATTACTAGGGTATCTCTCCCTCACCACGGTTGGGTCTGTCTTCTCAGGAAAGAAATCAGCTTATAGGTCTGAAATTGGCATTTTCCTTCTCTTATGGAGCATTGCTGGCTCAAACAATGAGACTACCCCATGTTTCCTACTAAAGATGGGCCCTGTGCGACCAGCCGGAAAGAGCTGTGTCTGCCTGGGGATTGACAGCAACCGTGGCATGGCTGAGCCCCAAAGCAAACAAAACTCTTGGGGCTTTGGAATTTAGACAATAGATGGGTTATTGGGGCACTCTCCCAGAAGAGATCGTGTTTATTTGGGCAGACTTGGACAATAATATGGCTGGAGTTTTGAAACCAATTGCTCAGGTGTTTGCATTATTGGGATGTGCCTTTCCTCTGATAGCAGAGAATTCCTAACATAGGCAGAAAGCAGATTCCCCATAGCACTTTCTCACAGAGCTTGTTGGCTCTAATTGCAGTTCTCCAAATCCCCTGTGTGACATCAGTAGGGACTGACTCCACCTTGCTAAGGAAGATGTGTTGGACCAGGGAGGGTGATGTTTTTCTGACTGACAATTCAGCCAAACAAGGAGGTTGTTGAAAATTCAGACAGATGGAAACTTCCCTGGAAATGCTGAGTAACGGGCCAGGGGATCTGCTATAACCTGAGATAGAGACCTCATCAAGTGTAAGGTCCCACAAAAGAAGTTAGTTTCAAGTAAAACGCCCATTTAACAGTCCTAGGACCAGCTCTAGGATTCAAATGGCAATAGGAGACTCATTGGCCTTCAAAACATTCTAAACACTCTTCAAAATTCTCTTCTTCTAGGATACTTATTGTCTCCCAGAAGCGGCTTGGAAACTGACAAAACCAGTTCGCGTTAAAACGTTCAGGCCTGAATGTGAACCTCTGTCCATGCCGCGGAGCTATGCACTCTTTGAAAGTGAACTGAAAAAGAGAGTAATTTTTCACCTCCCACAGTTAATCCCTAAGGCAGAACTTCAGCCGATGTGTAATCCATCATATTATCATCGCCTGTGTCACCACCCTCTCCTCACTCATGAGGCTACACCTACAGTACTTTCCTGAACAAACAGTTCAAGTCTACAAACATTTAAGTGTGGCAATGTGCAAGGAAGCAAGCATCCATGATTCCAAGCTAGCAGAAGGCAGCACAGGAAATAAGGGCAGTGGGACAGAAGTTAGAGTTTCAGTAAAACCCTAGCTTCACCCACTACCAGCTCCATGAGGCTGGGCAAATTATTCAGACTCTTGAGTTTCAACTTACAAAACAGAACTGGCAGATTTACTCCTTATATGGCTCTTGTAGGTATGTCCCAGGATGAAGGTCTTTGTACCATGCCTGGCCTGAATTAAGGGCTCGGTAGGAGGTAGTATGGTATTAAGTGGAACCCAAGTGCATGTAAGAGAAAGTTCCTTAAAGCTTAGCTGGTGACTGTCTCATGGACCACTGAAGTCCTAGCTCCTGGCACAAGGCAGATAGTCAATAAGTATTTGTTGAATGAATAAAGTCATAGGTTCTTTTCTGCTTCATCTACCCACTAGTTCCTCATTCTTGACCCTTGCCTCTTCCCTCCACAAGGGAACTTCTAGAATCAGGGGAAAGAACATCACAGGTAGGTGAAGTTGGCTGCACGAACTGGACTGGCCAAACTAATGCTCAAAGCACAAGCTCAGCTAGAAGACAGGAGCCCAGAGACTGACTTCTGGGAAGATCACAACTAGGAACCAGGCTGGGAATGAGACTGGATGGGGGCCAAGTCAAGGGCATGCAAATTCTGTGGGCTTCTTTCTCTGAGGGCTGGCTGCGCTGGGGATTCTAGCACACGGAACCCACCAAAGAGGAAACACAAAGGCTTCTCTCAAGCTTTGCCAGGAACTGTCTCATGACTCATTCCAGGTAGGATGTGAAAGATCATGGTCAATAAGAACATGCTTATGTTTAAATATCTATTGCTCTCTACCCTCTGCTTCCCTAATTCCCTTCTCCCTCTACCAACCGCCAGGATTTCCTTCCCTCACCGGCATTGTGGGAACAGAGATGGCCGAGAAGCTCTGTTTCCTTACATTTTTGGACTTGAAGGACCAATCTACTTTATAAGCATCAGTAAAACCCAAAGTGTTTTGCCCTCATTCCTCTGAAAATTTATCTCAAACCAAACAGATAAGGTTTGTGTTTCAGGTAAACAAAGTAGTCTTCACCCAGATATATGGGGACAGGCAGTGTGTTGATGGTTTATATATCATCTGTTAATCCTGGGTCTAAAGTTTCCCTAACTAATGTCAATATTCCTGATGTTCTGTGCCCTGGCATCTTCTTACCAGGGGTGTTTATCAAAAGGGACATTCCTACCCTTGAGTTTCAAAGCCTTTAGCTTTGAGAAGGAAAAGGAAGTATCACATGGAAGTATGTTTTTAGTCCTACAGCAGGTGTTTGAAGGTTACAAGGTCAACCTGAAATTGGTGTTTTGTTTCATTTTAAAGAACTAAAATTGTGTGTTGGTATTAGCAAGAGGCCTGAACAAAAGGAGAAAAGAATTTATTCCTGGAAGCTTCCAAATCCACAAAGAGCTAGCATTTGCTTTGCAAACACACATCTCCAAGGCTTTGTGAGCTGCTGCCCACAGTACATAAGCAGTTTACTCTTTGACAACAGCAACTCAATGTGCTTCAAGGGATTCCTTTGTTCCTTCCACGCAGATTCCTGTTCATTGAAAGGTCTCTGACCTATGGAGGTGTCGCTAAGACATCAGCAGTTGAGAGCAGGCAATCACATAGATGCAGAAGAAAGAGACCCTTGGCTTTTGTCACATTAGTGGATTTTCTTGCTAGGCATTAGTGGGTTTTCTGCTTCTGTGTTGTGGCTCTCTAATTCTGTAGCTATCCTTTTTTCAGCTTTTAGCAAGCATTACTTATACCTTCTCTTTCCTGCTTCTTTGACTCTTAATTGCTCCAGCTCAGAAGCAGCCTCACCAGACACAGGTGCATGGAGCCAGGCACCAAAAATAAAAACATAGATCAAGCTAGATCCTGGCATCACATGGGAACAGGAAGACCTAGGACACAAATGCTCCACATGTGGTTGAGCATAAAAGACAAATGTCTAAGTTAAACCATAAAATAGAGACCTGATGCTGAAGCCAAGAGCAAACAGCAAAAAGAAGTCTAAGGAAGCCAGGATTCAAAGCAGGAGCACTAAGAATCATGGGTTTAATTTCAAAGTAAATTAGCAAGGAAGGCCTTTTTAGCCACTAAAACAACTACTATTAAAATGACTATCTACCATGCACCAGATTCTCTGCTTGGTGCTTTACACATGTCATAGCTCTTTGAGGTTTAGCCTCTGTGATTTCCAATGTGCACATGAGAAGTTGAAACTCAGAAATAGAAGTTCCTTAGTCACACCACACGTTGGATCTATGTCTGTGTGACTATAGGCCATCTCATTGCATGGGTTTCACTGACACTAAATAGACTTTTGATGATCAGAATGGGTCTGGCTGCCCTTTCTTAAAGGGGCAATGGTCCAAGGATGGTGTGAAAGGTGGGTTCTGCTCTAGGCTTTCCACACATTTCTCCCCATTCATATAAAAGACTGCCCAAGGCACAGACAGGGTAGGGAATGGACTACAGACATAGTTGGAGGGGCAAAGAAAGGACCAACAACTTTAATTCCACCATCATGGTCCAGGACCAGAGAGTCCTTCCATTAGAATCACTCTATCAGGACAGAAGAGTAATGAAGTGTGCGTAAAGTCTGCAGCCGAGACACCTGGTCTTTCATTGGAGTTCTATTACTTACTAGTTGCCTGACCTTGGACAAGGTTCTTAACAGCTCTGTGCCTCAGTTTCCCTCCATGTAAAATGATAATCATAATATTTAATTTATTGTCAGCTTTCCATTGTATTAAATGAGATAATTCAAACAAATGCTAGGTCAATTCCTGACAACCACTAAATGTTCATTCTTGTTATCACTGTTAGAAGGTGTCTTTATGTCTATATTAAAGCAATATAATTGAGAAGCACAATTTAAAACAAAACCAGCCTCTCCAAGATTTTCCTTGGCAGGCTCATCCAAAGCAGGATTTCCTAGTGAACTGACCAATTAGCCTTTCTATTTGGGATACTTTCTCTTGAACAACATTGTCCTCCTCTTACAGTAGAACAGTAACTTTGCCTCTACCCTGTAAGACTGTTGACAATATCTAGAGACTTTTAGTTTTCAAAACTGGAAGAAGACCATGCCATCAGCATCTGGCGGATAGAAGCCAGGACACTTCTAAACATCCAGAAGGTATAAAACTATCTGACCTAAAATATCAGTGATAAGGTTGAAAAATCCTGTGGTAGAGGAATTGGGGGTATTTACCCCAGGAAAGAAAAAATTTACAAGAGTCCCAAATGCTACATGCAAATGTTTTTCTCTTCTTTATAACAGCCTGGCTTATTTCACTGATATGATAGCCTCTCAAAATTCCCAAGTGTTCTGAATATATTTTTTAAAGTTCTTATCTTTTCCTGAAATTATCTGTTCCCCAGTGTTTGGTTCTCCTGCTTTGTATATACCCGCGCTGTTGTGTTTTTTCAAGTGCTGGCTGGTTCCAGGTCGTCGTCTGTCTATACTTATAAAGGAGAGTCAGCAACATCAGTCTCCACCTGGCTGCACAGTAGGTCGATGGAACCCATTCTCTGGGGGTGGATCCTGGGAAACTGCAGAGTTTTTTTTTTTTAATTTTCCAGGAGATTTGAAGGCACAGTGTGGGTCTACATGGCACAGTATTACAGTTTGGAATGGTTTCTCTTGGTACAAATGAAGCTCTCTGCGCCCATCACACATCCCTAGGTGAACACATATTTTCACTTCAGGGTCCTTGAGAAGAGTTGCCAAGGAATAAAAGGTTGGAGTCGGGTAAAAATTGCTGACATAAGGAGCTGCTGCCATGGAGAAATTAATCTTCAAGGGAGAAAGAAACCTTTGATGCCATGGTAGGGTGGAGAAAACATACCCTTATGAACTCTTGGATGGGTGCTGAGGCCCTTGATGGTAGGGAGAAACCCAAGAACAATAGAAATATTGGGCCAAAAGCCTGATACGGAGCACATCTGGCTTTATCAATTCACCTTCTCTTCTTAAGGACCAACTCTGCCCACCACACCTACTTTCTATGGAGCCAGACAGCGGAGTCCTGCCTACACAGCCTGGATGGCCCCAGTTGGATGACAAGTGTTGGACTACTCTCTGAAGAAGTCTATTTATAGCTTACATCTACATTTGGAAATCAGCACACACTGCTAATTTTCCTTAAGGAACGTAGCCACAATATTTCATAGCATTCTCAACAGCAAGCTGAGAAGACAGCAAGGCTCTAAACATGAATGAAAAAATGTGGACACCCTCCCGTACAGAACTGGCTAGGCAGACTAGGTGTGAACAGCCTGTGTCAAGGTCTTATCAGTGTCTTTATTTCTTTCTCACACTAATACTGGTCATTGAGGTTTCTACATGACCACTGTGCCCCTACGTTGTCAAGTTTTTCCTTCCTCTGCTTCATCTCTGTCCTACCACAGGCAATTGTAGACAAAGTGGCCACAGTCTTGACTTGTATTTATGTTGAATAGGCTAGATAATGTTAGAGGCCCTGCTCAGGCTAAATCGGGAAAGCTTGCTGAATAGGCACCATGTTCTCCATGTTTTTCTTACATAAAAAGAGGCCCCTGCAGGGGCAGAAAGCAGGTCAGTGGTACCTACCTCAGGACCGGCCCTTGGAAAGATGGAGCTTGCACGTGAGGCAGCAGTGAAGTCAAGGTGAATACAGTTTTATTTAGCTGTGTAGATACTCCGGTGAGTGACCCCAGGAATCCAGAACAGCAGTGAAGTAGCTCACATCTGAGATAGGGGGCTCTTCAATTAGGATGGGGAGCAACAAATTACCAGTTTAACAAAGAGAGACAGACTAATTTTGCTTTTATGTGGACACACAGATCCTCTGAAAACAACCTACTACATGGACTAAAATTCATTCACAACATATTTAATTTACCAGTTATACATCCCAGAACAGTTTTAAGCACTGAGGATACCACAATAAACAAATCAGAACAACTCCCTGTTTTCATGGAACTTGTATTGGAGAGTTTTATTGTCCAGTGCAGTAGCAACTGGTACAAGGGCCCTTTGAATTTAAATAATTAGAATCTCCTCCAATCTAAACCTCAGTTTCTCAGTAGTTCTAGCCATATTTTAAGTGTCCGATAGCTAAAAGCAGCTAGTGGCTACCACACTGGACACACAGAGAACATTTCCGTCATTGCAGAAAGTTCTGTTGAACAGCACTATCTAGAGAGGGCTCACAACCTACAGAAACGGGAAAGGTTAGTCTCCCACTTTGGTGAAAATGCTGAATGAGCCGGTTACATAAATGGTTCTTTGAGAAGGACAGCATCACACGCTACTATCAGACCTCTGAGTAGTCCTTTTTAGGAATAGGTCACGGGCCAAAGAAATTTTCATAGATATAATAGTTAATAAGTTAGCTAGACACTATGCTAAGTGTATTCAGATACAAACTCATTCAGTCCACACAGAAGTCCAATAAGATAGGTGCTATTATTTTTTTATTTAATAAGGAAATTAAGACAAGGAGAGATTAAGTAATTTGTTGTTCTTGTACAGTTTTCTGTCTTTTACTCCCACTCCAGCCCACCGCCCCAGTGGCTTTACCAAAAGTCCTCAAATCTCAGTGACATAATACAATAAAGTTTTATTCCTTTCTCAAGTCACAGGCCAACCATATGTTCAGCGAAGGCCATTGTACAGAGGTTCAGAGCCACAGTCTCCTTTTATCTGGTGGCTTGGACAAACTTTAGGTTCTCTAAATCCTCTCATAAACCTCTTGCATCTAGGAAGGAGACAGAATAAGAAAAAGCAGGGTTTCCTAACCTAAGCATTATTGACATTTCAGTCTGGGTCATTTTTTGTTTGCTGTCTCGTGCATTATAACACATTTAACAGCATCCTGGGCCCCCACCCACTGGCTTCCAGCAACACTCTCCCAGTCGGGACAGCCAGAATATCTCCAGACACTACCAAAGGTTCAGGGGGTGGAGTGGGGAGACGAAACTCACCCTTAGCAGAGAACACTGGCTTAAAGGATCATTCCAGAGGTTTTAGAGGCTACGCTAGCAAGTGATTATATTTCTTTCACCCAAATTCTATCAGCCAGAACTCAGAACATGGCCGCACCTAACTGGCAGAAGGCTAGAAAATGTGATTCAGCAATATACCCAGGAAGAAGAGGAGGTCTGGGGAGACTAGATAAGCAATACGGAATCTTCCTGAGGAGTATAAACTCCAGAAAACACACCAAGAACTTCAGAGAAACATGTAGAGAATTGCTGAGCATTCTAGACAGTATTGAAGACAAAAACACACCATTATCATCCTGTATAGATCTCCCAAAATGAAAAGTTAATACAATACAGAACTGGAGGCTCCATTTCCTAGGTGGATATATTCATCAGGTAACACCAGAAGGCAATCAGCATTTCCCAGTGACCGATGAGAAAATCAAGCACATTTCAAGGTAAGAATGAGGCTGGGATGTACCATGAGGCTGACCATCCCTAACTGTGCTCCATAAAGATGAACTTCTGCAATATGTGTTGCCAGGCATGCAAGGAAAACAGAAAAGCATTTCTGGAAGGTGGAGAAGTGAAGAATCTTTGGATTCTGGAATCCCACTTCAGGCACTACTATTTTTGTACTACAATGCAAGTTACTTCACACCTATTCTATACACATAAAAAAATGCATACCATCTTATCTAAATAGCAGTTGGCTTTTGTTGGTACCTTAAAAACTTTCAAATATCCCTTAATTTTTCCTACTTATGATAATCAAATAAAGTAAAAACACTTCTTGAGTTTTTTATTACATGGACTGAGGGAAATTATTTCTCAGATGCCTAGTCTGGACATTTTTCTCCTCACTATGTAATCATACTGAAAAGAACTAGAAACTCTCAAGTTTCCACCAACTGGCACCAAACCAAACTCAGAAGCCAAGGCTGACTCTCCAACCACACTTAGCTCCACCCAACCCAGCCCCTGCCCTTACTTAAAGACAGACACATTACCTCTCTGTGCCAATAAAAATTAATTCAATCTGGCATAAGTCATTGGTTGAGGAAAAATAATATACTTAATAAATTCATATAAATGCTATATCTTGTTAACATTGTTGATAGCTTACATTTACTAAAATGAATTGTATTTTATTCATTTTATCAAAAACTTATTTCTTTAAAAAAACTATTGGAAATATTCTAAATAAAAAAAAAACAGAAAAAGAATAAGGAAAGAAAAGGGAAAGTAAGTTATTCTGATCAGTGGGTAAGTCACAGTAAGAGGAGAACTTATTTCCAGTCATATATCCAGACTTCTGCAGCGACATTTTCCAGGGAGTGAAAAATAAGCTCAGACAGAGTTGTGAAATAACACCAGCTGATAGCCACAGGCAATGACTTCTCCCTATGTCTTTTTAGGAAGAAACAAATTAGTAGGCATAGCGAAGAATATACATGCATACGTACATTAACTCATGAAATATTTATCATGAAATGCTATATGTAAAATACTCTGCTAGATTGACAAGTGAGAAATGAAAAAGGTGGGAAAATATAGTGTCTTTCCTGAACAAAACCTGAAATGTAATGGGGATATCAGATAAGTATACACCTAAACAGAATACAAAAGAGAAGGAAAGGGAATGGGGAGAGAAGGTGAAAAGAGGGGAAGGCAGGGGAGGGGAGGAGAGGGGAAGGAAGGGGAGGGGAGGGGAGGAGAGGGGAAGGAAGGGGAGGGGAGGAGAGAGGAAGGAAAGGGAGGGGAAATGAGGGAAGAGAGAACAGGTGGAGAGAAAAACACTAAAGGATTAAAATTTCTTGACTGAGTGAAGAGATGTGGCATAACTTTTAAAAACAAGAGAGCTAAAGAAGCAATGTTTAAGGCAAAATTAAGGCTGTCTTCTCTCTTTGGGCAAGATCATATTTGATCTCTGGAGTATGATGAAATGGAAATTTCTAGGTACTACAATAAAAGAGAAAAACCATAAGTCTTTATGTGGCCTTTATTACTCGTCAAATGTAGTGCAAGCCATCCCAGCAATTACTCATACAGCTTCCTGCCTTCTGCCTGAAAGTGGGATCCTTCATCTCTCCAAAGGCTCCCGTGTGTCCTCAGGCCAGGCGTTGCTTCCTCGGTGACCTGAGGCAGATTGCAAAAGAGAGTGTGTTTTTTGTAGCATGGTGTCATCAAATCACACTACTCTCCTGTCTAATTTGGAGCACTATGAGTAACTTTCTTTTTCTTCTTCCAGATACAAAAATTAAGCAGACAAGCAGAGTTTGTAAGCCAAACAGACCTTTTAATAATGAATTTGCCAATATTACATGTTCTTTCCCCTTGTTACATATTGTACCAGCTCTCAAATACCTACAGTGATTAATATTGTATTAATCTAATGATTAAAAGAATGGATTTTGGAGTTAGCTTGGGTATAAATTTTGATTCTACCACCAATTTTTGTGTGACCTTTGATGTTTTTTTAACTTATCTTCAGTTTCTTTACCTTAAAGATGAGATAAAAGTAGTACCTACTTCATAAAATCATTACAAAGATTAAAAGAAGTAATAGATGCAAAGAACTTATAATAATATCAGGTCCACAATGAGTTCAATAAATGCTGCTAATTAATGTTATTGCTTTAGAAAAATAGCTAATAATGAAAACATGTTAAGTCCTTATCTTTCTCATTAAAAAATTATGGGTGTCAAAGCATTTCCGGTCCCATGAAGAACTCTTCCTGAGCATCTCCCATCAGAGTGGCAAACATTGAGTCAATAATGGTCCACAGACCAAGAGATGCAGCCTTATTCTCTGTGGAAGTCTGGCATACTGCCACCAGATTCTTTCTCCTCAAGAAAAGTATCTTATATATTACTATCAGAGGAAGATAGTGACATTAAGTTTAGATGCCACTGTTTCTCTGGCTACTCCTAAGATGTTACCCCTGATTTCCATTGTCCATCAGGGTAACAACTCATCTCAGATTTGTGTCGTAGAAAGTTCGTGAGTATTGTTCCCTTTGTGTATTTATTCATGTTATTCACAAAAAAAATGATGCAGGATTTGGTCATGGACAAAGGCATACTCATAAATCTCTCTACAAGTATATCATTCAGTCTGTTCTGTTCTTTGGAGATGCTATTGCTCCTCTTCTATTCTCTGTCTCTCTCTGTCTCTGTCTCTCTGTCTACCCTTCCTCCTCTTTCTTCTCTCTTCTTCACCCCTATAATTTGAACTCATTAGTTTATGACATATCATTATTAGTCTGTCCAAGCTTTGTTTATCACTATATCCTAACCTCCCCATGTGGGCAATTGCTCTCACATATTTAATGGATTTGCATGAGTGAGTTTGTAAATGCACTTTCAAAAAGTTTATAATTGTTTATGTTCATGTATTTTTGAATACATACCGATGTTGTCTTATGCATTTCATCTTGTTTCTTTTTTTTGTTGTTGTTCACTCAGCACCATCTTCTTTCATTATATACAGATTGTTATATCTATGTCGTCTGCTCTTTCTGTTGCATGATGCTCTACGGTATTCATCTACCACATTTATCACATTTGCATTATTCACTTCTTTCTGATGGACACTCTGGTTGCCTCCAATTCCCCACCACCACCCAAACAGCTGCAATACATCTTTATAAACCTGAGTAAGACTCTCTGAGATGTTTACCCCAAATCCAAATTGCTGGGTTTTTGACAAACATACAGCAAAACGATTAAAAGCTGTCACTTTGCTTTCCAGTACGGCTGCACCAGCAGGAGCAGTCTCAGTTACTGCACTCCGTAGTACGCATGACAACCATAAGCCCATCCCTCTTTGTCCTCACAATGATGTCTATTAAATTCCATTGGCCATCTTGTGTTAAATGTCAAGTTCTACTAGTTAGTACCATTCTTTATGCACTGGAATACATAATAAGGCAGGACTATAAATCTAGTTGCTGATTCTCTTCTGTGATATTTTCCTGTGAACTAAACACTTTGTGGTGGTTTCTCCAATGTTCTATAAGTCAACAACCAAACTTTCAGAGCTTTATCTGAGCTTCCCCCCCCCCTCCATTCATATTTCAGGTTAAATTCCTCTTGAACAGGTTAGGAATTCTCTTGTCAGACACAGTTTTCCTCTTTTCATGGGCTGCATTTCATCTATTGCCAAGGCTCAGATGTTCTGGCATGAAAAGCCATGGTTTAAAACATTTTAAAACCATTTCTGTGGCCAATGGTTTACCTCCCCAATGCCTTTTTCTCTTCCAAATGCTTCAGCTTGTAGCCTGGACTTCTAAGTCCCCAGCAATACATTCCAGATTTCTTTGGCTTCTGTATTATTAATTCCCAGAGGCATCAGAAAAATAGCCAGTTGGTGGTGGGTTTGAGGAAGAGAGTCAATTGCTGCTACTTTTTTAGGAGATTCAATCACCCCATCCCCTGAGTCACTTTCTCTCTATCCATTAGCTTCTTCATGTCAACTTCAGTTCCATTCATTTGCTTAGGATATTTTTTCCTCCTGTCTTTTTTCGTGAATTACTCCATCCTGTAGAAACTAGTATGATGTTTCCCTATTAGAACTGTCCACCTAACTCAGGAATTTAAAAGCATAGTTTCGTAATTTTACATAAATCCTGCGATTCCAGTTCCCATTTGGGATCATAGCAGAAAATCAATGCAGTCACTTTCAGATACTTACTCTTTTATAATCAAGTTCAAAGTTACTGTTTCCTCAACAGTCCACTTCACACAAATGCTGCTGCTGCTTCTTCAAGCCAGTTTTCGGATCAACTGCCATGGAAAGGACAGAGAGGAGTTCTCGATGTCTGCCCTGCACTACCTCTGCAGTTTCCCAAGTCTCGCACAGTCTGGGCCTGGATCAGCACCCAACATTGACAAGCAGGTGAAAATGGGCTGGTCTGTGTAATCATTTTCTAAGATTAGTGGCTTCAACTGATTCCAGGAAGCTACAGCCACTTCTACCTCTCACCCAAGGTAGAAGTCAATGATCATCTCCTGGAGTCTCTCTGTCCCCTTAGTTGGCCAACTGACCTCGTTGAGCTGATGAATAAATGTACCCTTAACAATGTCAAAGGCTTTCTGGAGCTACAAGGAAATTTACGAAGTCCCACAAATTGCCAACCTTGGAGGAAAATGGAGGGGAATTTTTGCTTCCTTTGAGCATAACTACCCTGTTTCTCCATAATCCTGCAATTCTAGGTCTGTGCAGCAAATTCACCCAAGGTGTGGTATTGCTTTAGGAACTGCTTTTTTGCAGGGAGACCTATCTAATAACTACCCCCACCCAACTAACACACACTCACATTGACACAACCACCGCTGCCACCACCACTGTCAACTCCTGTCTCTTTTTTGCATTTTAAAGAACACTTTCTTCAGACTTTTCCTGATGTGTGTCAATATCTCCTCCCAGGGCAGGGGTGGGGGTGGAACAGGTTCTACAAGGACTCCTTTTGAATTTAGTAGTTTGCATTCTGGGTCATTATCTTTGGGGTAGCCTTTACCCACAACAGTCATTTCCAAATAAACCTCCCAGTGGTGGAGAACTGGTCTGGTAGGAGCACATTCCATAACTACTTTCCTGCTCCCCTGCTACATTCCCAAATGCAGAAGCCTGTCTCTCTATAAAGCCAGCTGGTAGAAAGACCTGCAAGTGATGGAAGAAGCATTTCATCTCTGCAAAGTGAGTCCTTCAACAGTTACACCTAGTTAAATCTCATCTTGTGGGAAATCATGTGTTCCTGAATATGGTTATTTACACATACCACACTCACTACCAGGCTGTAGGCAGAGGGCACTGAACTCAGAGCATGACTGTGTGGGGACCTGGTCTGGGCAAAACGCCCAAAGCACAGGGCTTGGCTCAGCCCCCTATAGATTATATTGTTCAGCAGGAGTCTGTCATTTGACAGACAGATTTTGACTGATTCTAAACAAAAGTGATAAAACTTTATCTCTGTTCAAAGTCTGAAGAAACTTCCAGATTTTTCAAAATCTGATCCAGATAATCTGAATTACTTATTTTTATTGTACTTGTCACTTTCCTATTTGATAATTTAAATATCTTTGTCTATATTATTATCCATTCTTATGCTTAATAATGTATAAGCTTTGAAGGACTCATTTATGTGATTTTAAAAAATTTATTTACCACAAAGTCTGGTACTTCCCCTTAGAAGAAAAATCATAAAAAATTTTGAAATGAACAGAGGTTACTAGATGTCTCTGTTGGTTTTTTCTTGCTGTTGTAAGAAATGACCATAAACCTACTGAATTAAAACAACGTAAATTTACCATGCTGTACTTCCAAAGGTCAGAAGTCTGTGATGGGTCTAGCTGGGCCAGAATCAAAGTGCCAACAGGACTGCTTTGCTTCTGGGGGCTCTAGGGCAGACTCTGTTTCTTTGCCTTTTTCAGCTTCTGGAGACCACCTGCATTTCTTGGCTTGAGTCTTTTCCCTCCATCTTCAAGGCCAACGATGTAATATCTTTGAATCTCTGGCTGTAGCTGCTCTTTTCCTTTTCAACAGACTTTGTGGTTGCATTGCCCCCCCACCCAAGATAATTTCCTAATCCTGAAGTCATCTGATTAGCAAATTTAATTCCATCTTCAGTCTTAATTCCTCTTTTCACATAACAAAACACATTCATAGATTCTGGAAATTAGAACACGAACATCCGGGGCATAGAGACATTACTCTGCCTCCCACAGTTTCTTTCAGTGGGATGTTCATTGTTATCATCAAGTGGTCACTCTGGGAGTTACCAGATTCTGTATGGATGTTCTCCTTGTCTTTGACAAGGCTATTGTGCAACTCCATAAATTAGAGAAACGAAGAGCAATGCAAATAGCTTTTCCTTATAGAAATACAAATCAATGTGTCTAATACATATATAATTATTTCTGGCATGTAGAAAAGAGATTTATCCAAACTAGTTTATTGGTCTCTAGATATTAAATATCTTTCTGCATCAATTAGTAAAGTTATCTCAGCATTGCTGATCACCTTTTGTGTATCTGTCTTTCTGAGTTTCCTTTGAATCAGTTTTAACATCTTGTAGATTCCTTTATTATTAAATTAAATCTTTGTCATGTTTTATATCTGTATGCATGTGATAATTTTACCTTTTATTTAAATAGATTTTATTGATTATGCTATTATGACTGTCCCAGTTTCTCCCATTTGCCCCCTCCACCCTGCACCTCCTATTCCCTTCAGCAATCTCTGCCCCTTAGTTCATGTCCATTGGTCATGTATATAAGTTCTTTGGTCACTCCATTTCCTATGCTGTTCTTAACATCCCCCTTCCTATTCTATACCCACCAATTTGTACTTCTTAATCCCTACATCTTTTCCCTCTTCCCCCTCCTAACAGGTAACCACCCAAATGATCTCCATATCAATGATCCTGTTTCTGTTCTGCTTGTTTGCTAAGTTTGTTCTTTAGATTCAGTTGTTGATAGTTGTGAATTTATTGCCATTTTAATGTTCATAGTTTTGACTTTCTTTTTCTTAAATAATTCCCTTTAATATTTCATGTAATAATAGTGCCCTGGTTGGTGTGGCTCAGTCGATTAAGCACCAGCCTGTGAACCAAAGGTTGACTGGTTTGATTCCCAGTTAGGTTTCATGCCTGAGTTGCGGGCCAGGTTCCCAGTAGGGGGTGCACACGAGGCAATCATACATTGATGTTTCTCTTCCTCTGTTTCTCCCTTCCTTCCCCTCTCTCTGAAAGTAAATAAATAAAATATTTAAAAAATTAATGGCTTGGTGATAATGAACTCCTTTAGCTTTACCTTGTTTGGGAAGCACTTTCTCTGTCCTTCAATTCTAAATGATAGCTCTGCTGGATAGAGTAATGTAGGTTGTAGGTCCTTGCTTTTCATCACTTTGGATACTTCTTGCCAGTCCTTTCTAGCCTGAAAAGTTTCTTTTAAGAAATCAACCAACAGTCTTATGGGAACTCCTTTGTAGGTAAATATCTGCTTTTTCTCTTGCTGCTTTTAATATTCTCTCTTTATTTTTAACCTTTGGCATTTTATTTATGATGTGTCTTGGTGTGATCCTCTTTGCATCCATCTTGTTGGGGACTCTCTTTGCTTCCTGGACTTGTATGTGTATTTCTTTCACCAAATCAGGGAAGTTTTTCATTATTTTTTTCAAATAAGTTTTTAATTTTTTGCTCTTTCTCTTCTTCTTCAAGCACCCCTATGATCTGAATGTTAGTATGTTTGAAGTTGTCCCAGAGGCTCCTTAACCTATCCTCATTTTTTAAAATTCTTTTTTCATCTTGCTGTTCTGGTTGAAAGTTTTTTTCTTCCTTATGTCTCAAATCATTGATTTGATTCTTTGCTTCATCAGCTCTAGTATTGGTTCCCTGTAAATTTTCTCTTATTTCATTCAGTATAACCTTTATTATTCCTGGGTCTTTTTTATGCTGGGTTACTTGAGCATTCTGATAACCAGTGTTTTGAACTCTGCATCTGACAGATTGTTTGTCTCCATTTTGTTTAGTTCTTTTCCTGGTGTTTTGTTCTGTTCTTTCATTCGGGCCATATTTCTTTGTCTCCTTACTTTAGTAGCCTCTCTGTGTTTGTTTATATGTATTAGATAAAGCTGCTCTGACCTCCTTTTTTAGTAGCATGGCTAAATGTAGAAAAACACACCCATAAGTTGTATGGGGCAGAGCCTTAGGTAATCACCAGAATGGAGCAAGGGGTGTGAACCAGGTTGATGGAGTTTCTGATATGGTGTTGCCTCTCTGTGGCTCTGTGCAGGGGAGAGCTTGAAAAAGGAACAATGGCAGCTGACTGACCTCTGAAGTCTTGTCCAGGAGGAAGCTGTCTGCTGGCACTCACCTGATGCCAGACACTTCAGTTTCTCCTCATATGCTACTTAACCCTTCAAGCCACTGCTCCAGTGCTGGAGCCCAAATGGAGTGAGTCTGAGGAAGTCCTAAGTATGTTGTGGGCCCTTTAAGAAGAGATGCCTGAAAATCCCACAGTTTCTTCTGCCATCCCAAACCCCACCAGTTTTTACAGCCAGAAGTAGAATTATCTTCCTGGCACTGGATCCCTGGGCTAGGTAGTCTGGTATGGGGCTGGGATCCCTTGTTCCCAGATATCCCTCCCAATATTTTCCACTACACATAGGTGTGGGACCAGTCTGTTCCACATCTCCACCCTTCCTACCCATCTGAATGAGTGTGACTTCTTTAATTCCCTGATTGTCAGACTTGCATACAGCTCAATTTTCTGACAGTTCTGGGTGATAGCTGTTTTATAGTTTAGTTGTATTTTTTTTGCTGTGATTGTGTGAGGAGGTGAGTCATGTTTGCCTATGCCTCCATCTTGACCACAGTCCCCAAATTTTACCTTTTTAAAATTAATTTTTATACCCTTAAAATCATCTACTAGACAAGCCCTTGCTGGTGTGGCCCAGTTGGCTGGACATCACCCTGCACACTGAAAGACCATGGGTTAGATTACTGGTCAGGGCACATGCCTGAGTTGTTGGTTTGGTCCCTGGTTGGGGCATATGCAGGAGGCAGCTAATAGATGTTTCTCTCTCACATTGATGTTTCTTTCCCTCCCTTGTTTTCTCCCTCCCTTTCCATGCTCTCTGAAGTCAATGAAATTTAAAAAAATTAAATTACCTGATAGCCAAGAACTATGTGCCTGGAAAATGTACCAGAAATTGATCATCTAAAGCAGTATTTCCCAAAGTGCACTTCATCTAATACTAATTCTGTGGGTGTTAATGATGTTTCCTGAAAGAATGGTTTCACTTAAAAATAATTTGGAGAAAATCTTTTATTCACAGAATCTCTCACAGGACTAGTATGTAATGTAAAATATTTTAGAAAATTCTATTTTAGATTATTGGCTTTTTGCTACACTGTAAATTAGTACAAACCAGTAGCCAAGACTCTCATAAAATTATAATGTTCATATCAAAAAAATTCATTCTCTCAGTTTCCTTGCTTCAATTTACCCCACTTCAAATGCTCTTGTGTGTCTTTAACTAAAACCTGCTTAAAACTAGGAAGGTTATGGGTATATAAGTGTGACTCAGAAGTGAGGCTATCTCTGATTTTTGCTTCATTTTATTTTTTCAAAAGTATTCAAGAGATTGAGATTGAATGAGAGTGCCAAATTATGGACTTGTAATGGATCATCAGTGACTCAAAGGCTCATGTTCATCACCCAAGGCTCCACCTTCCTGGCAACAGAGGGCCTGGGAGCCAGCTGGTCAGCAGATGTCTCCTTGGTATCTATGAATCAGAGAAAGGTGAAGTATGCACTCTTTTAGATAAAGTAAGATAATAAACACTAACATTATTAGATGTTTACCATTTGCCAGGCCCTGTGCTGAAAACTGTGTATAACCTCATTTACTATCTGAACTTATTAAATATCCTCATGTCACTAAAAAAGAAACCATACCATGAGCCAGTAAGTCAGTCGTTCGAAGTCACATGGCACATGACTGGCTCAGCTGAGACTGAGGCCCTCACAGTACCAAGCATTAAGATGCACAGGTCCACAATCCCTTAGCTGATTGGGATCAGATTTATTTTTAACATTTTAGAGAAGTACGCAGTTCATATGTGCATTACAACATGCCTAGTGGGGATTGGGGTAGAGTTGCATAATGAAATACATGACTATATCTGTAATAATAATCGACATTGAGATAAATAGACCATAAATTGCCTCATATCAATTCAGGTCACATTTTGTTATGAAATGAATCATAAAGCAGCTTCCAATTTCAGAGTTTTTTGGGTTTTGGAACTATTCATAAAGGATTCTGGACCCGCACTTCTTGTCAACTACTCAGCTTTGTTCACTAAATTTATCATCTTTCTTTTTCCTGGATGGTGCTCACAGAATACTGCTGATTCTTACTCTTTTGTTTTAGGCTTCTTGAACCTCCAGCCTTCTAATACCAGGTGTCTTTTTCACTCAGGGTAAAAGGCAATTAGCCTCTCCGGGAGGCTCCTGGCCTCCGGTTTCATTCCCTTTCTTCCCACTTCTCCCCCACACCTGAATGCGCACACATCTGGACACTGAACCACCGTGCTAAGGCTGTGGTCTCTTTTTCCCAGTATTTTCTTTTTGGGGAATGTGTCTTTCCCGTAAACGCCTGGAACAATAGGTGAGCAGGAGCAGCTCCTGTCTGTGGCCCACCCTGCCCTGAGAGAGAAGGAAGTGGGCAGCTTGGACACATTAGTGTCCCGTGGCCCTTAAGGAGATGCAGGCTGGCCCTCCCTTTCCTGTGGCAGGCTTTTGTATTGTGTCTCCTCGCCATCAGTGTGGCGAGCCCAGAAGAACATAAGAAAAACAGGCCTTCCTTAAACATATTAGAAGGAGGCCTCTGAATCTTCAGCCTGGCTAATCTGGCCACCCCACTGGAATTTGGGATAAAAGTTCGTAAAAGCAAGTGTGCCTGTTCTGGCTTTGTCCCTGATTCCTATTTCCCACACGAATGTGAGAGGGAGGTGGCTGCAGTAAGACTGTAGGTAGGTCCCTGGACACCCCTCTCCCGTTCCCATTCAGACATAGTTTATAAATATAATTGCATGAGCTCTCTCAGTCTTAGTCACATTCCAGGCCTGCTGCCTTACACCTTAAATTTGGGTGCTTTCATATTTTCTCAGGACCACAGTAATGGGAATTCTTTTGCATTATTTCTGAAGATAGCTCATTGCATCCATTTATGGGTTACTTTTCACCAGTTGAGCTCTCAAGGGGTCACTGTGCACCCAGAGCTGCTATTTAAAGCCCTGAACAACTGGAATGGCACAGGCACCCACTGGTCAGAACAGACACCAGCTGCAAACAACCAGAGGGCTGTGCTGACCCACGCTGGTGGAGCCTCAGCCTGGCTGGGGTGCATCTGTGTGCAAATCTAGCCTATGACTCTCTTCTAGTTCCTACTCTTCATTGGTCCACTTGTGAAATGTGTCTTCTTGGAACACTGAGGAAGGGCAGTGAGAGCAATTTCTATTGCACTAAAGCCATTACAATACATGCTGCAGTGGCAAGAAAGAAATAAACAACAACAAAGACAATGGAAGTGGTGATTGTTACTACCTGCCGGTGTGTAGAATGAAAGGAGCTCTTTTTTGCTAGGAGCTGATATCATTATCTGAAAGGCCAGATGTGGCCTCTAAGAATCTGCTTTTTCTTCTACAGGAACAAGCCTTGAAGACTGCATCAAGCCTTTAGCTCACAAAGAATTGCTGCTGAAACCATTCAAACTATTCATTCTAGAAAGCTCCAAAAGCATATCATCTAAATCTGTTGATTATAACCTCTGCTCCTTATGAAGACTACCAGGAGACAAAAACATACATTTTGTCCAAATAGCTTTGAACTTTCTGAAATGTTAACTATTTGTATTGACCTAAAGTGCCAAATTCAGGGGTACTTTCTGCACACGTTACTCAATGGCACCTCCGACAAAGTATGACACTCTACTTATGACTGTATTAGACACTCTATAAGTAGCAGAATGAAAAAAGAAAAGTAAGATGTGAAAGTTTTTGTGAAGAATCATAAGTAACAACATGGGAACAGCACCGGAAGAGAGGCCCCTGGCCAGTAAGGTGCAGCGGATAGTTCCCACCGGAGGTGTTCCCCTGGTCCATTACGATATCCAGGCACAGAGTCTGCTTCCAAGTCAAAATTGAAAAATACTAGCGTTAGAATGAACATTTACGTAACCCCCCACTTTACAGAGGAGAAAGCAAAAATGTTTCAACTTCATCTCAGTTTCAGTTAACTTAAAAGGAGTTTTCTGATGAATGTGCATAAAATCTACTACATAAAAATTGGTTTTATGACCGCCTTGACTGGGATGCTTAGGTTGCAGAAAGCATGAGGTGACTGTTATTGGACAAACTTTCCCTTTTATATTTCTCTAGACTAGAGAGAATAGAGCATTAAGAACCTATTCTCTTCAGCCATTCTCCCTTTCCTTCAGGTGATCATTTTTTGGCTCATATTTGTAAGTTCAAGGACAGCCCTGTACAGAAATTTGAAAATTATCACACCTCCCAATTCCAGATCTCCTAATCTAGCTCCGTTGAAAGCATGTTCACACATTACAGTTGACTTTTTCTTCTCAGTCCGTGACAAAATTATGCAGAAATTAAAATGCCATTTAGAAATATTTTTAGCAGTTTGTCACAATAATTTTAAATCCTTGAAGCTGATTATAAGGGGGCTTATATTTTGTGTATTCATCCATTAAAAATTGGGAATTTAAAAGAACTGACTGGTTTTTAACCCCACATAGTCTGAGAAGCACTGTGCTGACTTCTGGTCTTTCCAATTGCCTGCTCCTTGCTCTCAATCCATACTTATGTGCGGATTGATTCTGACCTCCTGAGGAGCAATGCCCAGAATGCAAAATCAAGTACAGTGTCCAATAAAAATAATCTATCCGCTAGTATCAGTATAATTTTTCTTTTTTACCTTGAAAAATGCTATCACACATTAGTTCATTTCATTTTTTGCAGCCATATGAGATGGAGAAGAAAATATGATCCACATTTTATATGTGATTTAGCTGAGCTCAGAGACAGTGTGTCTCTGAAAAGCTAGAGAGGGCCAGGAGAATGTTGAAAGGCTATTTGCTGGGTTAGTGACTACTAGGAAATTTCTTAATCTCTCTGAGGTTTGCTTTCCTTATCTGAAGCAAGCAGATGATAGTTATCTTGCAAGCTGGAGGCTTTATGAAGAAAATAAATGAGGCAAAGAAGTAATAATAAGTGAGAAAAAAATTAATTAAGTACTTAAAAATTAAATTAAGTGTTGTTTCTCTTTGTTAAAGATCTGTTCACTAGACTATAGGTAAAACAATGGTATCTCACAAAAGTAGAAGAATTTTCCAGGGCCTGGCAGAAAACAAATTTTCAATAACTATTAGAGTAAATGACTCAATGAGCGAGCAAAAGTTTTTTCTTCTATACTAAATCCTTTCTAGCACACCGAATTTAACCAAGAAGAACATAATCTCCCCAATTGTTTCCTATTACTCTATCTCTTGGGATTCTATGGGTGTGTCCCACTATACATGATTTTGTGTATATAGCTCAGAGACCTTTAAACTTAGTTTAATTAAAGAACTCTTGCTTCCAAAGGGTTGGGCAGGGTTCCATGGGTCAAAACAAACAAAAAATATCCAAGTGACAGAAACAAAGTGGGCTGTTTCTGGCCTTGATCTTCCCCAGACCACACAACATCCCCTCCTCAGACACTTTCTCAGACCCCTGGGGTGATTCCACACTGCGCAGTCTGAAAACAACTGTCTTTCTTATAGTCGTCGGCAATGTGAACACTTGGCAGTGGGAACAGGGTTAACTGGTGACCAAAACTAACAAGAATTTAGTAATTTAGAAAAAATAAAAGGCAAGTGTACAGGCTCTTGGGAACATAACTACCTCTCTGGAAAATCTCCAAAATGCGATAGCCAAAAATTAATTATTACTTTGCCCTTGGAAGTCCAATCTGTAGTGATTTATCCATGACCTTGTATCGTTCCACGTAATTATGTTTTTTACGTGCTTTGAGAGAAATAATTTTCTGTCTGGTACTATAGTTTTAGTTGTTTGGGTGATATCATGATCATCAAAAGTCAGCTTTCCTCAAATTCAAACACAGGTAAACACAAGAAAGCAGTGAAGAAGTTAGAAACCTCTTGATAATGTTTTGGCCCTTACAAGGGTCAGGTAGTTGGAAACGCTGACCTGACCATTCAGGAGAAGTGCACTTTGGGGGAAGTAAATGAGACACCTGCAGCAAAAATGCTTGAAAGAACATGCTGCAACCTCAGGTCCAGTAGTGAGCAAGATACTAGAGCCCCCAGGAAATTGACCTTGAGTACAGTGGTTGGCACTGCATGAGGACCTTGGGCCAATAAGGACCCTGAAAAGGCCAAGTCCCAAAGACCCATTCACAATTCAAGTGGATTCCTATTCCTCTTGGGTCAGCTGTCAAGATGAACAGTTTAACTTTAGCCTTGTTGAGTTCATGAAGAAGGGGGGGCATGCAATTCATTCAAGTGCTAATGGTTGAGAGGGTCACAACTTTTTGCTCTGACCTTCTTGGCCCAGTTCCCTTGTCTGCATGGCAGGCAGATGCCCCTTACATCCTGCTAACTTTACTATGGTTTGAATTGGAGACTGCTCCTCCAAGGTCCTATCACTTCACTTATCTTTGTTAAAGATCTGTTCACTAGGCTGTTCGCTAGACTACTCATTTCTTTTTAATTGAGGAAACTCTAATCAACCTTTATGCTTCCTTCTTTCATCACAGTTTTTGAAGCCAGAAAATGCATCTTGCCAGAACTAACTCATCTTGAACTATAATGGCTGTGAAACCTTAAAATTATAACAATCTGATGGCTCTCCACAGCCATTATGAAAAATATGGCTGTTACAGAGCACAGGCCAACCAACCAGAGTTTATTCTGCCAGAATTTTGGTTTATGATACAAACATTATGATGAGAAATCCTTTCATAAAAGGCAAGATTCTTCTTATTGAATTGCTTTAAAAGTATTCAAATATCACAATTGTCTGTGTCTAGTTACTTCAGCAGTTTAGGGCCCCAGATGAATTAGAGCTAGGTCAAAACTTTGAACTTAGTAAGGCAGCTGGCCTGTCTCAACTCCATGTCACAGCCAGGATGAGTAAGAGCGGCCTGGCCCTAAAATGCAAACAGTTTTTGCCTTCCTATTACAGATCAGCAGCCTTATAGTCAATACCCGTAATTCTAGTTTTGCTTATAGATTCATTTAAAAAATATTTGTTGAGTAATATGGTAGACACCATGCCAAGGAGACACCATGCCTATGGATTAGGAGAGAAATAAGAAAAAAGGGAACAAACACTTAAGAGCCTAGGCTGCCCAAGGCATTATGTCAACCAATTTGTGTGTGAGGTCTGTTCATTCTAAGTCAACGACACAATGTACACATTATTGTCCCATCATTGACTTTTTTCTTTAATAATAAAATTAGTTATTTTAAAAGTTATGAAGTTAATATATGGTCAGTAAAAAGAATGAAAAATATGGAAAAGTACAAAGAAGGAAGTTAGTATCATACATAATAGCAACCCCTGGAGATAGCTATTATTAACTTTGGACCCTTCTCTGTATGTTAATTAAGACTGTTCTGTGCTTAAAAAGTTGTAGTGTTTCTTGAGGACATGTATTTTGTTACCAAGTTGTTGAAAGGAACTAGAAACTAAAGACTTAAAGCTAACTTTGCTGTTTCTATGAGACTTTGTGAGCTTCCTTCTCTTCCCCCACTCCCATGCCCACCCCACTCCATCCTCAACTGAACAGCTCCGCATCCTCCTTTAAGTCTAAGGACACATCATTTCTTCTGAAAGCTCTTCCCTGACATTTCTGCCACGTATCCACCCACTCATTAGTTTCCCCATTCTGTGTGCTTAGGGAAGCCTGTTTCCTCCCATGTGGCACTATTATAGTTGTAACAAAATGATCAGCTCTTATTAATGTCTACTTCTCTCTTATTTACTATTGCATCTTCACAACATAGCAAAGTGTCAGGTGTACAAAATGTTATTTGGATTAATTGAATAAATGAAAGGTTAGAGCATAAAGACCAGAGGCTCTGAGGGATTCTGCCAGGACCAGAGGCGGTGAGAGTGAGCAGGGAGCTGCTACCCTAAACCCTAGTGCCCACGTTGATGGGGGCAGAGGAGTGACAGAGGGCATACCCGGGGGAGGAACCACATAACACAGAGACTCCGTGTGGGCCTGAGGAAGAGACTGAAGACAATGCTGGTAGACTTGATTTATGCAATAGATAACTTTCTGAAATTTCACTTTTTTTGGAAATTGATTCATTTCCCTGTTGTGAAATATAAATTCCAAATATGGATATATACACACTGGGGTAAAAAAAGATATAAGTGAACATTTAAAAATTGTATTCAAGGATGCTTAAAGATTTTAAAGTATAAGAGAACCTGAAAATAACTCTGTAATAGTCATAATCTCATGCAATAATTCAAATGCTTTACCAAATATTCAACAACATAGAGAATCTAGAAACTGCCCGGAATCAGGAGATGTGGAAAAGAATACACCTTTTACTTCTGAAGAAACACTTAGAACTTTTTAAAGACATATTTCATTTAAAGGAGCAAGAGTTTTCTATGCTGTCTTTTACTTCCTGGCTTTTTTCCAAACTGGATGGAAACTATCACATGAGAAGTAGAAAGTGTACCGCTTAGAATTTCGTTACATTTGAGGAGACGCAGTTGCTTTATGAGTTCCCCCCTCCCCACTCTTTTTTGCCTTCGTACTCTTCAGACTTCATGGATTTTAGCAGTGTCAGACCTGGCCAGCCTTCATGATTACCTAGTCCAGGTCCATCACAACAGAGGTAAAATCACTTGCTAAGCACACACGCTAGTTGCTGACCTCTGGCCTCTCTCAGCCTCCAGTGCCTTTTGCCTGGGAGACAGAAAGTCTCCCAGAATGAGCTGCATTGGTGTGAGTTTTGGGAAAGGAGGGTGATGCAACACCTAGGGTATGAGAATGACTAATGACTTCTGTGACCATGGCCACATTAGTCCAAAGGGACCCAGACTTCCGTGCATACCAGAGAGCCAAAGGAAATATAATATTCTAGCATAGAAATGAGGAGGCTTGAACTGCTGCCAGCTGCCTGCGAGGGACCTTCTGACAGCTTTAAGGAACTCGGATCGGGAATCACTATCCTCAGAAGAAAAAGGAAAGTCACAGGAAAGGGATTTGGAGTGATAGTAATTTGTTATTGAAAATGAATTTACAGAGTTGGATCTGCATCAGATCAACATTTGGAGAGCATATTTTCCACCTTGCTTAGAATGCAACTTGAGAATATCAGCAATAACAAATAAAAGTAATATCAGACAAGACCTCCCCAGACCTCCCCACATGTACAGAACTCCCATTCAATTAAAAAAGGAGATAAGATATAGAAAGCCAGACTTGGAAAAGAAACAACCAGGCCATTTACCACTTCCATTACATCCTGTGAGATGTTGAGTCATGGATGGAAATCTTGTAAAACATGCACATGAACACAGGCCACCGCATGTGACCTGATGAAGATGCATATACATGAGACCACCTAAGGAAAAGTAGTGTTGAGATGGGGCCGTGTGCCTGGCCAGCTCACCCCTGGAGCTCAGCACATCTGGACTCTGGCTTTACAGAAAAGAGCAAGGACCAATATAATCCTCATAGTCTTTTGGCTACAAAGACCTTCAAACGCATTCCCAATCTGTCAGTGTGCTAATCTGTTTTGAACATTCAGGCCTTCTTTCCAGAAAGTCTTCCCAGAGTAACCCAGCCCTTCTTCCGATGGCCAGCACAGCTTGACTTCTGTGTTCCTTCGGTTGGAATTCTACTGCACATGCATCCTGCTGGCTGGTTTGACTCCCTGTTAATTTAGAAGTGGCTTAACAAACAATCTGACTGCTGTTATGTGTATTGGTCAGTGGTCTGCAGCACTTTGCCCTGTGAGTGCTCATAAAAAGGTGTGGCTCTGTACAGAACACCTATCAGGAAAGCTGGCTTCTGCAGGAGAGGGGGTTATTGTGCTCTCTCTAAGCTCTCCCAAAATTATGGTTGCAATACAGACTTCAATACAGACTTGACGTAATGAGAGTTGTGGAGAACAAAGAGGAAAAGAGAAGAAGATTATGATTTAAGAGCTCTAGGAAAAACTAATTTTACATAATCTATTTTTAATCTCTCATGATTGTAACACATATAAATGGAGACCTAGTTACTCTTGCTTTGAAGCCAGGTGCAGCCAAGACATTTATTTATTTTTTATTGTTGTTCTATTACAATTGTCCCACTTTTCCTCCACTGCTCTCTCCTGCCCCGCCCAACCCCACCCCCCCACTCCCACAGTCAATCCCCACCCTGTTGTCCTTGTCCATGGATCATTTATACTTGCTCTTTAACTAGGCCCTTCCTCTTCTTCACTCCTTATCCTCCGACCCCTTCCTCTCTGGTCCTTGTTCCATGTTTGTCAGTTTGCTCCTTGTTTCCATGCCTTTGCTTCTCTTTTGCTCTTTTGCTTGTTCTGTTCATTAGGTCCCTCTTATAGGTGAGATCATATGATGTTTGTCTTTTGCTACCTGGCTTATTTCACTTAGCATAACATTCTCCAGGTCCATCCATGCTGTTGGAAAGGTAGAAGTTCCTTCTCCCTTTCTGCTGCATAGTATTCCATTGTATAAAAATGTACTGCAGTTTTTGGATCCACTCACTTAGAGGATACTCAACATCACTAGCCATCAGAGAGATGCAAATTAAAACCACTATGAGATACCACCTCACACTGGTCAGAATGACCATCATAAACAAATCAGCAAACAAGTGTTGGAGAGATTATGGAGAAAAGGGATCCCTAGTGCACTGTTGGTGGGAATGAAGACTGGTGCGGCCACTGTGGAAAACAGTATGGAATTTCCTCAAAAACTAAAAATGGAACTGCCTTTGGATCCAGAAATTCCACTGTTGGGATTATACCCTAAGAACCCTGAAACACCAATCCAAAAGAACCTGTGCACCCTGATGTTCATAGCAGTGTTATTTACAATAGCCAAGTGCTGGAATCAGCCCAAGTGCCAACACATTTAAATCGCATCACTGACTCAGAAAGCTTTCAAGGATTTACTAGACCTTTGATGTAATTTCCTTAAGACTTACTAAAAATCCTCTTCAGACATCTTTTCTTCTCCCGAGGTTTCATATTGCCAAGGGTACTTTCCCTCAAATATTGGTGAATAAATTACTCTATATAGTTACATACTGAGATATTAAAGAATAAGCTGAAGTTACAAAGGGGATCTATGTAAATTATCTCACTGTATAGCTCAATGAGCACTTACTGAGAACCTACTGTGTACTGTTCCAAGCTTTGAGGGTACAGAATGTCTACTGACAATGAAAATAGCAGAGCAGGCAACATAATTGTTTCCATTTCACAAGAAAGAACCTACACTCAGAGATCAGGGGAGGCCATATAGCTGGTGATGGTGACATCTGAGTGAGACCCAGGACTATCTAACTTTTGGATCATTTCTTCCCAGTTATCTATGAGTTTTTCACAGACAGAGAAACATGAGCTCTTTGCAAAACACAGCAATGAAATCCTTTTAGTTATGCTCATTAGAATACTTAAACTGGCATAAAAATAGTTACAGCCAACTGGGATACGAAATGATTTTCTATATGGCATCTTTACTCAATTAGGCCCCTATTGCACTGGCCCCCCATAGCACTTTCTGAAAAGAGAGAAATGCTCCGTGCTCTCCAGTACCATGGGCATAGCCTCAGGACACTGTGGCACCCTAGAAATGTGGCCTAGCAATGCAACTGAGGAACTGAATTGTTTTATTTTATTTCACTTTAATAATTTAAATTTAAGAGCCACATGAGTCTCTGTAATATGTAGATCATAGCAACATGTGGATGGCCAGGGAATTTTACATCTTTTACTGGAGGAAAATATTTCTCTTAACAGATAGAAGAGATATTTAATAGATATTTAAACTGTTTTAATATTTTGTGGGGTGGAGATGAAAGTGTAGTAAAGAAAAAAAAGAAGAAGAAGAAGAAGCACATAAAGATGCTGATAGGCAGAGCCCAAAAGGATACAACCTTTCAGAAAACAAAATAAATTAGGATAGCTGGTGGCCACCATCCCACGTGCTGATCGCTGATAGGAAAAAATCCTCTGTCCTCAGATGGATAGTTACGCTTGGGTGGTGTGGAGGATAAGCTGTGCTTACGGAAGTCTGTTCCTACGTGAGATAGCTTGGCTATTTGATCCACTTGACCCTAGACATATTACTGCATGGTAATAAAGTGGTTTAAAATGAACTGATTGAAGGTAGGAAGAAGAGAATTTAGACTTTTTCCCTCTTACTAAGAGGCAAGCAAACCTGAGACAAAGGTTTTGCCCCATGCAAACCAAGTAAAGAATTCACCCCATGAAGATTCAGGTGTTGGCTCAACAAATGGCAAAACATCCTTTTTCTGTTGCTGAATCCCATAACCCTCCAGAGTACACATTGTACTATCTGTGGATTTTTCTTATTCATTTTGCACTTGCCATACTATAAAGATATCCAAGCTGCTCACTGTTAACAAGTTCCACCATTAGCTCTGTTCCTCATCTGAGGCTGCATGGGAGATTTGGTGACCAGGGTCCAGATGATTAAAAAGAGAAGTGCATAATGGAATCACTGACGTAGTTCAACTCCAACAGCCCACACAAGGGCCCTAAAGCAGAGGGCAAAGAGAAGCCAAGACCCATGGAACTCTCAGAGCACCATCATTTTCTCCCTTAATTATAAGGTATTATTTTAGAGATTACAAGACACAATATATAGCAGTGTGATATAAAGGTAGCAAGATATAACTCATGTAACCTGTTTTAATATGGAAATGCCACTACCTGTTGTCTGTTTTTCTTTGCTTCTCTACATTGGAAGAATTGATTGAACCATTTTAAGAAGAAGGAGACTTTCTCCACCCTTCTTCCACTCCCAGAACTGTCCACCCCCAGGAGGGAAAGAGAACATTTCTCCTTCCCCCCTGCAAGTGTCTGATGACAGCCTCCCTGCCCTGGAAGGAGAAACCGGTGTTAAGTTGCTAATGATTTAGACTCTGGATTCATAACTATTGAAGATTATTTCATAAAAGAAGAGTAAATAGAGGACTTAGGGCTGGAGCACTGGAAAGTACTAAAATTGGGGGCGGGGCAGTGGGAAAGAAAATTGGGAATTACTAAATGGGGAGAATTGTCAGGGAAAAGGGGATGTGATGGAAGTGGTGAGTGAAAGGGTACTATGTGGTCATTGGAAAATAATCCTGAATATGAGGAGAACCAGTCCTATCTGTCTACCAGCCAGTGTTCACGTAAGTGGGAATGGTCTCCAGATCTGTATCACAGATCCCCAAGGGGGATTTTTCTCCATCTGTACCAACACCTCACTCAGTGGACAGCCCAATGAACACAACGGAACTTTGGGAGTTACCTCTTACGCTTTTCACAGACTTCAGCATAAGAATTCTATCTAAGAAAGCTCATCTCTGGTTATATTTTTCAAAGTCTGACTCAAGGACCCTTCACATTAGAATCATTAGGGACAACTCCTTCAATGCAGTTTCCTAGGCCTCACTCAAAGAAAATGTTTCAGTTAGTCTGGAGTGGCACCCAGAGATCTTCATGTGAAGCAATTTACCAAGTGATAATGATCAAGATGAAAATGAAAATGCTGTTCGAGGAATACCTTTAACTTTTCCAAACTAGCAGTAAAGTAGCCTATCAATTATACTGTCATGAAACAAACACCATGGAGGCACAGTTCTTTACGAATGCATATCCAGTGGTTATTTTGTACTTTCAAATATGGCTAATAACTGAAGTTTTACATGCCATTCTCCAAACCTCTTTTTCCCTTTTTCTTAACCAATCCATATACTTTCCTTTTACCCCAAAGAATAGGTACAACAGAATATTTGTTTTATTCTTGTCTTCAAACAATTCTAGTCCAAGTCCAAATATACATTTCCTTTTAGAAAGAGAAGGTCACAAGAAGAACAAGTAGGAAGAGATCCCTGAGGCTACGCATGGGCTTTTAGTAAAGATAATTTGATTTTTTAAATAAATTCTAAAAATTGCTAAGCACATTCAGAAGCAAGGTGCTCACACATTAGAACTCAAGAATGACTGAAAATGAAAAGGAGAAGTAGCTCAAGAAGTGACCAGTCCAGATGCCAAGGTCACTCCCACTCATAACAGAGTAAGAAAGTCCCTTTGGTTCCAAAACATCTTCCCTGTCTATGTGGTTACCCACTCAGCCACCTACTGTCTTCCATTTCCAAAGCACATTTCTTTCTTTCTTTTAGGGCTACTATAACTTTAAACCATTATGTGGAAGAGGTAGTATAAACCAACTGTAAACATTTTTACTGTAACTATTACTTAGAATAACTGATGTAATAATGCCCAGTTTCAGTGGGTAGGAAGTTGCCTTAAATTGGGTTCTCCCAGAAGCAGCTGGCGAGACAAAAATTAAGTGATAGCAATTTATTTGAAATCAGATCAGAAAAATCATGAGTAAGGGAATGGGGAAGTGAAACAGGGAAAAGAGAAATGCAATAGGGGGTGTGATGATGAGCAATTTCACTACTGCGACAACTGAAGTTTATCCCACAAAGGATCTCTAGGACACTGCACGGAACATGTGTCAGAGTGTTCTCAAAGCAAGGCGTAAGTAGCTGGGGGACTTGTTCACCCCTTGTGTTCATCATTGCTTAGGAGAGGCTCCAGGACATTATCTCCCCCAAGCACTTTCCTCCCGCTTTCTGTGGAGCTGCATGACTTGAGACTCAGGGGCTTGAAGAAGAAAGCCATCAGCATGTGAGAGACTGACGAGCGCTTAGGGAGTCCAGTGTCTGCTGTAGTCCACTCTTTGTACCACTCAGGTCCCCTTGGCCCTCTGTGAGATTGACCTACTTCCCTCACTGACACTTCAAAGAGGTGTTTTGTTAGAACTTCCAAAAAGAAAGAAAAAAAGGCAACAGGAAGATCGATGGGGCAAGATACAGTCTCCACTGCTGCAGCTGGTCCCCACATCGTCCCTGATAATTACCACCTCCACCCTCTGCCTTTTTTAACTGTTCCATTTAGATCATTAATGTTTGTCCAGTGTCTCCCATCTAGGCTGTTCCCAGGGTCATTAACTCCTTGAATTCTTGGTTTGTTCCTCCTGCCACGGTGAGCATAGTCTAGCAGTAAGGAGTATCACCATGTAGAGAAAGAATGAGTGCCAAAGAGATGTTGGGCATCTTGACCTCGTCTCCTTCAGAGGAAGTAGAGACAAAAAAGGAAGTGTACTTTTATTTATTTGTTTGTTTGTTTGTTTGTTTTCCCTCAGGCAGGCAATGGTGTTCAAGGAATAAGTCTGGGGATATCAGAAATGTGCCTGCTGAAGAGTTCAGGACTACAAGCCCCAGTAGGAAGACACCCGAAAGGAAAAAGAAAAAGGACACAGAAACCTGGCTTTTTTTTTTTTTTTTTTGAGCTCATATTTTTTGAATATTTACTATGCCTTATGGCTTTCCTTCCAGGGCTACGTCATTCCTCTATATTATCTGATTTCACATTTACAACTACACTATGTATTGGATAGTATTATTTCATAAATAGCATTATGTAGAAAAGTAATGTCCCATGGGGAGCAAGGACAGAGTCCGAATTCCAGCCCCGATTATCAGATTCTAGATCCTGTGCTCGGAGGGGCCATGAGAGAAGCTTTGCCTGCTTCACAGACTTCTGTGTATTTGCTGCCCATGATCTGTGGAGTGCACACTTCAGAAAACCAAACCCGTTAACTGACTCTGCATACGCTGGGTGATTAAGGAAGTGGCTCAGTCTACAGGAACAACTCCCTGGCCCCTGGGCAAGGGCAGGATCAGGGCTTGCACAGGAACTCAGGATCGTCTTCTGCTGTGGACCCTCTGCCTCTCCTGGGTCCTGCCCAGAATGAATGAGGGGAGTCTCCGAAGCATCCCTATCGCTTCACACAGCGACTGCTTGGGCCCCAAGTAGCTATGGAATAGCAAGACGATTCAGTCCATGGAACCCAGGCAGAAACTCTAAACTTCCATGAGAAAGCCCAAGGCCCCAGGTGGTCTCTCTTGGGACTGATGTTCTTTCAGAGTAGGCCATTTTTCTGGCTTAGAATATTCTTGGTAACAATTTATATTGACTCAGCTGCAGGCACTCTAGCTGACACAGCTGTGTTGTCAGCTGAAGACAGTTAATTCCTCATATAGATGAAATGATGTATAAGCTTTGGTCTGAGTCTGTCTGGAAAATAAGTGAGCAAGTGCCCCCTCTCCCACTGGTAGGAGGCAGCTACTAAATCTAAACATCTTGTGCTTTTCAACGCTTTACTAGTGAGGCTTCAAATTATGCCATTCAAGGTATTCTTTTTCACACACACCCTTTCTACAAACTCACGCCCCTCCACCCTGCCTCTGACATTTCTGAGAGATACCTGGGATGCAGCCAGAGCCTCCATTTTATAACAAGGCAATGGAGTACAGGGAGAAAGAGTAGCTTGCCCAGTGTGAAGCTGGACCAGAACTAGAATCAGGAAGTCCTCGTTCAGTAAACTTTTCAGTAGCGTGTGGCACCTGGGTGGGCCTTCCCACCTATCCGTGCTATGGGACAGAACCTGCCAGTTCCACAGGAATGTTCAACCTTTGAACAATAGATACTCTGCTTTCTCTGGACCTTCTGAAGATCCTGCATTAGTTTCCTGTGGCTGCCATTAAAAATTACCACAAACTTGGTGGCTTTCAGCAGCAGACATGTATTCTCTCACCGTTCTGGAGGCTAGACATCTGAAGCAAAGTGCCGGCAGGGCTGGTTCCATGCTGCCTCCAGTGGCTGCTGGCAATTCCTGGTGTTCCTTGACTTATGGGAGCATCACTCCAACCTCTGCCTCCATCTTCACATCACTTTCTTCTGTGCATGTGTGTGTCTGTCTGTAGGACACTTGTTACTGGATTGGGGACTCAACCAGCTAATCCAAGAGATCATCTCAAGATCCTTAATTACATCTGTGATGACCCTTTATCCAAATAAAGGTACCTTCACAGGTACCACGGGCAGGCATATCTTTTTTGGGGGTGGGGTGCACTATTCACTCCATTACAGATGTCTTGTGTCCTATTTCTTTGGATTTATTTAAGTCATCTTAGGCTTGCTAAATGCTGGAGCTGAGTAGAACATGAGAGTTCACTATTAATTCAATAAAGAAAATGCTTCTGGAGCTTCTACTATGTGAAAACAATTGAGCTAGGAGCTGGTGACACAAAAACAAATGACATCCCACTGCCCACATGACTATAATCTACTAACAGGTGTGCAAGTAACTGATCCAGGAACCTGGTGAGGTACAAGAACAGCAGCAGGCATGATGCCGTCATCCTCCTGGAGATGTAATGAGCATGTATGAGCAGTTTTAAGAACAGCAACAACAAAAAAATCTCTCCTGAAAATCCCATTCACAGTTAGAGGAAATGCCATCATTTCCTTTGCCTTCAGTGTGGATTCACAGTGTGGGGGATGACATTACAGGAACTTAGCAGTTAAGACATGTCATACTTGACGCTTTAAAATTTTTTTATGTAGTATAGATAAATGTGAACTTGGGCTAATGTCATCTCCTTGATTTCTGGGGCCAGACACTCTTCAAGTAAATGCAGAGGTTAAAAAAAAAAAAAGTCTTTCACTACATCAAGTAATTCACATTCTAAATAATTCCCAAAAGACATTGGGGAATCCAAAGATGAGACTCAATAAATGAGCCCTATAGGAAAATTAGCACTCCTTTTTCCCTGTAAGACTAACTAAGGAGCCTCTAGGAACAAGGACCAGTTCCCATAGAGCTCTACATTCTCTCCTAGTTAAGAAAGAAACTTTCATTTTTTTCTTATTTGATAAAATAGTAATTTATTTATTTACTTATTTTTTATTGAATTTATTGAGAGGACTTTGGTTAATAAAATAATACAGGTTTCAGGTGTATAGTTCTATAATGTATCATGTATATATTGTATTGTGTTCACCACCCCAAGTCAAGTCTCCATCACTGTTTATCCCCCCTTTAGCCTCTTCTACCTGCCCCACCCCCTTTCCCTCTGGTAATCACTATAGTGTTGTCTGTCTATGGGTTTTGTATGTTTGTTTGCTTGTTTTGCTTAATCCCTTTACCTTTTTAACCCAGCTCCTCAACCCACCTGTCCCCTAACAGCTATCTGTCTGTTCTCTGCGTCTATGAGCCTATATACCTTTTGAATTAGATAAATCTATGAGTCTATACCTTTTGAGTTAATCTATACCTTTTGAGTCTATACCTGATTCAAAGCCCAACAGCCAAAGCAGCCAGCACCAGGTGTTTCAGAGAAAGGAATCAGGGTGGATGTGCCCACAAGAAAGATCTTGATTCAGATTCCAACTTAGAATTGTATTTCTAGACACAGAACAGAATGCTCTCCTGGTTGATTCTTTTGCTTTTATCATGACCAGAATTCCTCTGGTCCCAACCATGCTTAATTGCTTGGCAGCATTCAATGTGAGGCCATAAATTCACTAGATAATTAGACCCTTTAAAGAACAGTTCTCGGGGAGAACTCCAGTTGTGGCATTATGGCAGATGGGAAGCTGCCTTGTGATTTTTACTCCTTCTGTAGCAATGCAATTCTTCCCCTCAAAGTAAGTCTCCTTATAACTTTCCCAATCTCCATTTATAATTCTCCTTTGGCCTTCTCTTATATTGCAGAGGTTCCCAAGTTGTCACCTGGAGATATCTTTACTCAGGATCGTTTGTCCCCAAGGCTATGGGAGACTTACCCAGATCCTCACCATTTCTGGGGCACACTGCAGACATCCTCATTATATGGGAAGTTACAGCAGTAGTTCTTATGCATGTAGCTTTGATTAGTCACTTAATAAAATGTGACAATACATGTCCCCAAATGCTTAGTTTTCTTGGGACATTTTACAGATGATTTTCACCCTCAGATTTGGCTATTCAGTCCATAAAACTTGTCTGGGACCTTTGCTTTCAGTCTCTTTTGTTTATAGGAAAACCAGTAAGCCTTGACCCACAAGGGTACTCTCCTTCAGCCATCCCTCTTCAATGCCAGAAATCATACAGCCAAAGTTTTAAATAGCCTATCAATACCTCTGTCTCTATTACACCATGAGGGCCAGACCAGTATAGGTAAAATAAAACTTTGAAAGTAGAGTTACATTTGAGAAGCAGAAAGGGGTAGAAGATGGTTTCATGTGACCTAATCATCACTCTCATACATGCCAGTTTGATTAAGACACATTCACTTTCTTTCCTTCCTGTGTGTTCACACTAGTGAGTTTGTCTCAGAGTACAAGTTTTACACAGGCAAGCGTCTTCTTGGATGGCATTTCGACCCAAAGATCGTGAAGTCATATTCACACATGAAGATAAGAGCAATGAGAAGAATGACCCAGAACTGAGGCCAGTTTAAAAATAAAAATTGTAATGAAGGTAAGTTTTGGGGCAAAGCCCAGACTCTTTGTTTTTGCAGCCCTTTTCTGAAGTTTATATTCAATTTTATTGGGTCCACTTTATTATGGCTCCTTTATTACAAGGAGGAAGCTGCCCCATAGACATGGGCTTTCAAGAATCAGAACCTTTCAGTCACTTCTGTATGGACCACTCTTAGCCCTCAGTAATGAGTCTTTCACTCCAGTCGCTTTATTTTATTGAGGGAATTTTGTCAATCCAAAAACTTTTTAAAAGAGCTAGAAACTTCAGCTGTGTTTTGCCTAGTGAAGAAAAAAAACAAAATTGAGCCTAAAATATGACTCCAAAATACAAGCAAATCAAGGTTGTTATTAGAGTAAGGAACTTCTCAAAGATGAAATGCATTTCAACCTGAAAAAAATATTTAGAAATAGAATAAACCAGAGCTGGCAAAGTAGTTTGAGATAGTTGTCATGTTTTCTTATTTTTTATGGTAATAGTTTTCTGGTGAGTACTGTTTTTTAAAAATATAGTATACTAAGTTTGATTTTTATTATAAAAGCAACTCATCATCCCTAGGAAAAAAATCTAAAAATGTTAAAAAAGAGGAAGAGAAAACCCACAAAACAACTTACTGATAGCCCCACTACATTGGAAATCATTTTGGGAGTTCCTGGGATTTTATGAAAAAGACATGGCATTTGGCATCAGAAAGATCTGAACTTATTCCAGTTATAAGTTGAGTGACCTGGGGCAAGTACATTTAACCTGAGCAGATGCTTAATAAGTGAAAATTGAACCACAAGTGGAAAATGATCATTTTTAAATATATTTTATTGATTATGCTATTACAGTTGTCCCATTTCCCTCCTTTTTCTCCTCCATGCTGCATAACCCGTCCTATCCTCATCCCCCCCCCACCACCACCACCGTAGTTCATGTCCATGGGTCTTACAAATAAGTCCTTTGGTTTCTACATTGCCTATACTATTCTTAACCTCCCCCTGTCTATTTTTCTACCTGCCATTTATGCTTCTTATTCCCTGTACCTTTCCCCCATTCTCTCTCCCATTCCCTCCTCTCTGATAACCCTCCATGTGATCTTCAGTTTTATCTCTGTTCCTGATCCAGTTGTTCGCTTGGTTTGTTTTATTTTTGTTTTTAGGTTCAGTTGTCATTTTATTGTTTGTATTTTTGATCTTCTTCTTTTTCTTAGATAAGTCCCTTTAACATTTCATATAATAAGAGCTTGGCGATGATGAACTTCTTTAACTTGACCTTATCTGGGAAGCACTTTATCTTCCCTTCCATTCTAAATGATAGCTTTGCTGGATAGAGCGATATTGGATGTAGGTCCTTGCCTTTCATGACTTTGAATACTTCTTTCCAGCCCCTTCTTGCCTGCAAGTTTCCTTTTGAGAAATCAGCTTATAGTCTTATGGCAACTCCTTTGTAAGTAACCGTCCCCTTATCTCTTGCTGCTTCTAATATTCTCTCCTTATCTTTAATCTTGGCTAATGCAATTATGATGTGCCTTGGTGTGTGCGTCGTCCTTGGATTTAATTTATTTGGGACTCTCTGAGCTTCCTGGACTTCCTGGAAGCCTATTTCCTTTGACAGATTGGGAAGTTTTCCTTCATTATTTGTTCAAATAAGTTTTCAATTTCTTGCTCTTACTCTTCTCTTTCTGAGACCCCCATGATTTGGATGTTGGAACATTTAATGTTGTCCTGGGGGTTCCTAAGCCTCACCTCATTTTTTTGAATTCTTGTTTCTGATTGAATGTTTATTTCTTTCTTCTGCTCCAAACCATTGATTTGAGTCCTGGTTTCCTCCCTGTCACTGTTGGCTCCCTGCACATTTTCCTTTATTTCACTTTTTATAGCCTTCACTTTTTCCTCTATTTTGCAACCATACTCAACCATATCTGTGAGCATCCTGATTACCAGTGTTTTGAACTGTGCATCTGATAGGTTGGCTATCTCTTTGTCACTTAGTGTATTTTTCCTGGAGATTTGATCTGTTCTTTCATTTGTGCCATTTTTTTTTGTCTCGGTATGCCTGTTACATAGTGAGGGGTGGAGCCTTAGGTATTTGCCAGGGAGGGGCAACCCATGTAGCAGTGTTGTGGCACTGTATGTGGGGGGTGGGGTTCGAGAGGAAATATTGCCACTGGTTCAGTTCTCTGTCAGCCCTCAGTCACTTCCACCACTACCCACAAGAAAATTGGGCCCTTCTGGTGCTGATTCCTGGTGGGGTGGGGGGGGTCATTTGTGTACCTACTAAGACCCTGTGGGTCTCTCCAACAAATTCTTCTGTGAGTCTGGGAGTTTCTCCCACTGCCTCAATCCCCACAAGTTTTTTTCAGTCAGTGGTTTTGAGGCTTTATATCCTCGCACTGGAACCCTGGGTTGCACAGTCTTTCTCACTCCCCAATTGTTCCTCCCAGTTTATCCGCTCACAAATGTGGGAGCACCCACTCTGCCAGCTGCCACCACACCAGGTCCACCAGCCACAATCTTGCCACTAGTCCTCTCCGCCCAGCTGCCTGTCTCTGCCCCTTCTGCCAGTCTAGATGAATGTTTCTTCTCTAACTCCTTGGTTGTCAGACTTCCATACAGTTTGATTTTTCTGGCAGTTCTAGTTGGGTTTTTTTGTTTGTTTTTAAATTTGTTGTTGTCCTTCTTTTGGGTGTGTGAGGAGGCAAAGTGTATCTACCAATGCCTCCATCTTGGCAAGAAGTCTCCAAAAATGATCATTTTTATGTATTAGGGTCACTAGAGAAGAATACTCTCCCTTTCATTTTTATATACAGCGCTGGTTGAGAATGCTTGCTTAACTACCATTAGTGTTCTTGTTTTGGCTTGTTTTTCATTGTTATAAGCTGAACTCCACATTCCTAGCTTTCTCAGTTGGCTTTCCCATTACAATCTTATTTTTAGCTACTGCCATGACTCCTCTCATTGTAGCTCTTGTTTTCCTCCTGCAGAAGCCCTCCTTTAACCGGTTAAGCTGTTCTGTTAACCTCTACCTACCAGCCTCAGCCATATCAGTGAAATCTCACTTCTACCTAGAAAGAGTGTGGGCAGCCCATGAACTTGAGCCTGCAAGCCTTTTTTTTGTTCTTGAAGTAAAGGAAGTTGAAGTAAAAATGACTATGATCAATCATATTGGTGATGTGTTTCAAAAAACATACTATAGTATAACATCAACCCGATAAAGTAATCCAGGATTTAAACGTTGGACAAACTACTTATTCACCTATCCATTGCACCCTCTTATCTGGCTTCTGTATGCTTTGGGAGAGCATCAAACATTTCTGCAAGATCCAAGAGTCCTGGGGACCAACCCTCTTAGATGGGACAGGACTGAGGGCGTCCACAGAACCTCATTTCCTCACACAGGCTGCTAAGAGAGCCTTAGGGAGTTCATGAATAAAATTCAGAAAGCTGAAGCAGTGGTGAAACCTTAATGCTCATTGAAAACCAAAGCAAAGTAAAACAAAATTTACCTTATTCATCAATACTTTTCCTGAGATGGGATGAAAAGCTACAGGTTGCAAAAATCAGTTTGGGGGGTGGAGTTCTGCATTTTTAAAATAAACGATTAGAATAAAATAGAGAATATCAAAGTCTAAAATAGATGGGGCAAATAGGTATTATTTTACAAACTTTTTAAAACGTGTGTGTGTGTGTGTGTGTGTCTTTGTAAGCAAACATCCCCCCCCCCCCACCTGTGGTCACAGTTGGAAGGAAATGTTTATAAAGCCTGGCCCAGGGTGAGATTGGAATGCTGCTAGAAAGTTGAAGGAGGCAGGTTGGGAAGAGCAGGGCAGTAGCAGGGAAAGGTGGATGCCTGGAAGGGATCAAAAATAGACTAAAAATTCACAGTCTTGCCAAATTCTCGCATTTCTCTGTCCCTAACTAACATCACTGTCCTAAATGGCTGAAAACTCCCCAACTGCTGCCCCTGGAGTAAATACCGCAGACTCCACCCTTGATCTGAAGGAGTCTTGGAAAATTTCAGTCCAGGTGGATGTCCACAAGAGGAAGATCAAGAACAACTTGATCTTCTGTTTCTTTCCTGAGTTGAATGTAAATGTGTTAATGAAGGGGTGATCAACTGACCTCTTCTTGCACATAGCTTCCTATTTAGAGTTTCTGCTTTGAAATATTTATATTAATAATAACATACATAAGGCCCCCATTTTTAGATTAGAGAATAAGCAGTTATAATTCAAACATGAGAAAACCTGAAGTTTTATGTTCTTAGTCAGTTTTATCACTTGTTTTACAAACACTGCAACAGTCTTTCCTAAGGAAGTATCTACTTAAACCACATCTACCACTAAGTTCTCTCTAAATTGTGCAAAGAGTGTATGTGTGTGATTTCTTCAGCCTGGTTTATCTCAGGCAGTGCCTAGGAAGGCCGCAGTCTAAGGAGCTGAGCTAAAGGCACCCGCATCTCTTCTAAGGTCCCTCATTCTTCATTCTGTAACAGTTAATTTTTTTCTCACCCCTCTTGCCAACATAGAAACCCCAAAGAGAGAGAGTGTGAAAATGAGGTTGACAGTGTTGGGGGAGAAGGGAGCTGAAAAGTACTCAGCCATGGAGACCCTGTCATCAGACCCAGACGCAGTGTGGGCCTGTGTGGGTGAGACAGGTCACAGCTGCTCACTGAGTCTCCTCAGCTGCTAGGCCTGCCCAGGCCATCCCCAGCCCTCTGTGAGGCTCAGAGGCAGCCTCCCCCTGTTCTTTGAGCTTCTTTCCTGCCATGGCTGCTTTCCCTACCAACCTTGTGACACTTCCTTGCAACAGTTATCGGTACTAGGCTGCTGTTCAGGTCACCTCACCTGGAAAACCTCCTTAAATGACCTTCCCTTTTCCTGTTTCCTTCTGAAAGTTTAATTTCTACAACTATTTACCTTAATTTTGGTCCACCTTAGCATATTTAATTGTTAGCACCACTAACATAAAAGGGGAGGCAATTTTGTTCTGTCTTGACCTGCATGGTGATTTCATGGGTGTGTTCATTTTGCAACAGTTCATTCCGCTGAATACTTGTGATTGGAGTGCTCTTCCACATATGTGTTACATTTCAATATTGGTTTTGAAAATTCCTGTCTTCTCCACTAGACTTTTCTCTGGGAACACTGGTTTCTTTATGCCCCCTAACTTATAGGAAAATGCCTGACATTTAGAGAGTTATCAGGAGGCATTGATTTAAGTGTTAGTGACCCTTGTTACAGAGGCAGCAAGGTCAAGTAGAAAAACACTGGAATAGAAATATGGAGACTGGAACTCCAGTCCTGGACCTATTGCCTCTTACCTCAACTAACTTAGACAAGTTGTTTGGTCTCTCTGGACATCAATTTGTATAACCATAAAAGGGACCCTCCACACCTACTTTTTGACCTCACAAGCATCCTTCTAAGGGTCAGATGAGGTCATGACATAAATGCATCTAAAAGTGGAAAGTTCAGGATGAACATGAAGTTGGTTTTCTCAGAAACCTGCTTAGATCTGTGCCTTTGTCTGGATTGGATTGCAGGAAGTAGGGGGAGGACTGGTGCACCTCTCTTGGTGCACTCACAGTAGAAATGCTTTCATGCTATGAAGGACTACTTTAAAAGAATGTCCCCTCATCCCACAGCATGACTCCCCAAATCACTTCAGACAGACTTCCCCACACTCTGTTTTGATTATTGTAGCTTTGTAGTATACTTTTAAATCAGGGAGAGGGATATCTCTCAACTCTTCCTTCTTTGGCTCTTCAGGGTCTTTTGCATTTTCATATGCACTTTAGGATAAGTTGTTCTGGTTCTGAGAAGAATGTTATTGGTATTTTAATAGCCATTGCATTGAATTTGTATATAGCTTTAGGTGAGGACATTTTAACACTATTAGTCCTTCCAATCCATGAGTATGTTATATGCTTCCATATATTTGTATTTTCTTCAATTTCTTTCTTCAGTGTCTTATAGTTTTCTGAGTACAGTTCTTTCACCTCTTTGGTTAAATTTATTTCTAGGTAAAAAAAAAAAAGAGAGAGAGAGAGAGAAGCAATTCTGAATAGCCTTTCTGTCCTTGATAGAAGATGCAGGGCCTCCATCAGGACCCAAAAGCTCATTGAATGGCTAGGAGAGGTTGTATGATGTGAAGCTGCAGGGCACCAACTTTGGGTCTCATAGACCTCAGCTTGAATCTTGGCTCTGTAGCTTTCTAGCTAAAAACCTTGACCTCATTAAACCTCAGTTTTTTCATCTGAAAATGTGCTAATAGATATCTGACCAGTGTTTCATGAGATTAAATAACAGCATGCATGGAAAACATTTAGCGCTATGCCTGGCACAGAGTAAATAAGCTCTTAGTAAATACTACTAATTCTTATACAAAGAAGAACCTCGTAAATATTTGAAATAGAACACAAAGGAAGCCTAGGAGTGAACAGGGAAGGACAGAAGGATGGGGAGGATGAACACAGAAAGACCACTGACCAAGTGTTTAAATCTGGGTATGAGTTTTGGGGAATGGAGAGGGAGGGAACAGGATTCAAGGGAGAGAACTTATGCCATTTAGAAGGATAACACAAATGGTTTGAATTGTCAAATAATTTACCAGGATTGCTAATATGGAAAATTCTTGCTAGTTTTTTAAACTTATTTTTATTGCATTTTTCCATTACCATTTGTCTCCCTTATATCCGCCCCCCCAACCTGCAATCCCCATACCGTTGCCCATGTCCATAACGGGGGGGAGAAGTGCTTGCTAGTCTTTAGTCTCCAGCACTGACTTATGTATTGGTTGTAAATTTTACAAACTTAAACTGTCTGTATCAAGTAGGTAGAGATTTCTTAAACAGATTACAACAATAACTAACTCTTATAGGAAAAGATTGATCAGACTTTACTAAATTTAAGAGCTGCTCATAAAATGACATCAGTAGGAGCCCAGAGAGACAAACAACAGATGGGGAAAAAGTATTTGCAACTCATGTATCCAGCAAAGGACTTAGATAAAAAGTATTTTAAGAAATCATACATGTCAATAGGAAAAAGGCAGTCAACACAAATAAATAAAATTTTTAGGTGGAGAGGCAAGTACAGCAATCACAGTTTGGGCTGCACTGTCCTGTACATTTGTCTCCATCAACCTTTGTCTTGTCAGTTTCGTGGTTAATTTTTTTTCCCCAATCAGAAATGCATCTCTGTCAGTGTCAGGAAGTGGACAACTTATAAATAAGTGTTGTGAGGACAAAACAGCCAAGGGTTGAATGAAGCCAAATTCTCATGCCAACCAGACTCTTAAAAGAGCACAAATGATGTAACTGAATTTTATAGTCATTGTGCATTTTCCAAATAATGTCCCGTTGAATCATTTCCTGAGGTCTGTCTGATTACAATGTTAACTACGGATTAATTCTCCATCTGTAGAGGAGAATCATAGAATGATATGAAGTAATGTGAGCTATGCCCATATTTAAATCATTTGGAAATGCCAGAATTCACATTTCTAAGATGCTCCAGCAAGAATGAATGAAGAGATGCCCGTTTCTATTCAAGACATGGAGTTGTGGGCATGTCCCAAACAAGGCTGAGACTTAGGTCAGCCACTGCCAGAGATACATGAAGTGTAAGTAAATCATTTTCTCAAAAAGCTTGCAAGACTGCCCTATTCCTATGTAACCCTAGAAAAAATTTCATTAAATAATTTTACTGTCATTCCTAAATGCATAGTTCTTGCTTTGAGGTCTTCACTAAACAATACCAGGGAAGTTGCTCTGATTCTTGGAAATAATGGCTGTTTTTACAGAGGAAACTGGTGGTTACCAGGACCATTGCAGTGGGAGTGCAATAAACCACAGTGCTGAACCTCCACGCTGGGAACCTGGGTCAAGAGCCACTTCCTCTGCTAACCTGCAAGGTCATTACCTCCTGAACCGCTTCTCTTTGCATCTGTCAAATGGGAGGAAATCAACTGACATCTTAAGGTAGAGTAAAATACCAGGTAGAACACATGCATTTTGCAGGGCCCTGCTGCTCACCAGATGGAGCCCTGAGAACCAGGATGAGAATGAATTTACCTTCTCTGCTCCTCCCTAAAGGTAGAATGAAGCTTTGCATGTTGTTTTATGGAGGGAATTATGGGAACGGGGCGGACATATGAACCTCAGAAGAGAGCAGAGTTAAGCAACTCAATTCATGGAACCCAATCATTACCATCTAGGCAAGGCCTTTTCTCATGTGGTTTGGGGTTTTTTATTTCATACATTTCCTCTCCAATCCTGGTTCCTACCTGTCCCCACTTCGGATACTCATGAATGTGTCCTTGGATGTGTGTGCGTATTTGAAATTTTATGATGTTATGTTGTCTTTGCTTACATTTATATATGTGTATATAAAATAGTAGCCTATGGAACTTATTATTTTTCTTCTTGTTTTTCACTCAGCTCTATGGTTTTAAAATTTGTCCATGTGCTCAATGAATAATATTCCACATTTGCCTATTCATTCCCCAGTGATGGACACAGAAGTGAACCATAAGGCACATGGTTAGGAGTACACACTCAGAAGCCAGACTGCTTGGCATCAATCTTATTCACCACTGGGCAAACTTAGCCCATTTATTCAACCTCCCTGCACCTCAGGGTTCTCATTCTAAAACAGAGATAATAATGGTGTCTACCTCATGTGGAGTACTGAGAACATATAAGGTACTGAGCACACAAAAGCATCCAGCAAGTGTTAGCCATTATCATCATCATTATTATTCCCACACCTAGTGCTACACTGAACACCCTCGTGCACATCCCTTAATGGACCTGTGCCTGAGTCTCCCTGGGGTGTAGACGCCAGAGAGGGACGGCTGCATCCTAGGGCATAGGCGCACTTAATTTCACCATGTGCTGCCCAAGGACTGCTCCAGTCTGCGTTCCCACCATCAGTTCCTGAGGGTTCCAGGAAAAGTTTTCTCAGCCAGCGAGAGCACAGATTTTAACAAGTCTCCTCTACAGTTGCACTGACATCATCTGTCTGGGAGACTTCTGTACAAGCCGGGTGGAGAAACCTCTCTAAGACACGTGGCCAGTTTAAGATTGTGTGCTGTTTTGCACTCCAGAACCCAAAGCCCTGTAGTGATTATCAAACAGTAGGTTCCCTACCTGGGGGTGTTAGAATCACCCTGGAGGAATTCAAAATGCTTCCCCGGGGAATTCTGACCCACATACCATAGGAGAGCATGTACCTCCCACTCCTTATCCCCAAGTAAGTGTCCCTGCCTCTGCCAGCCACTTTCGCTGATACACAAAAGTCAGCACAGGACAAAATGTGGAGAGCCGCTGGGGAGGGGAGGCCTGCAGTGGCCCAGCGCCCTGAAGCCATTGGAGGTCTTCAGTGAACCCTGATGGAGCAGGAAGCTCCCCTTGTCCAGAAAATCCTTCTATTGTTTAAAATTTCTCTATAGCCTGGATAATATAAGAAATGGCACTGCCTGATACTTACTGTCTTTTGAATTTAGCCCATATTCTCTGAAAGACTATGTACTATCAACATGTTCCCTGGGCTCTAGGCCCAATGCTTGCTAATAGCAGGGGGTGTGAGCATCTAAGCAGGAGTCCCTGAGAATCTTGGATGTTTGAGAAATGTTTGATAGGCAAATTATGATACATGTTTGACGGATTTGGGAGATGTGTGTCGCAAGCTCCCCAGGGATAGTGAGTACCGCTAGAGAGAAGATTTTGAGGCCTGCTTAAGGGATTCCTTTAAATCCAGCCTGGCACCCACATCATCGTAAAGATGCTAAACAGTGCACTTAGTAATTGCCATTAAGCCAGATTTAGGTCTGGAATCATCCAGCTTTCAAATTACCCATTTTTATGAGGGGTGAGTCAGAAAAACTTTGTCCCTCTATGTCTCCCTTACAAGAGTTCATTAAACTTCAAAAGTAGAAATCAAGTAATTCACCCATTGCCTCACCACTGGTAAGTTATTTCCTTTCTCCTTCTAAAAAGAAACCATGGGCTATCAATTTCACAGAAGCTGTTAGAGTGCATTTGGCACTTGAACCTGTGCAGGCTTGTACCTGCAGATTTCTTTGTACCTGCAGGCACTTGTACCCTTACAGATTTCAACACTTAAGGTTGAAAGATGCTCTGAACCAGGTGATGGGCAGTTTTCTGCTTCAGAAAGTGATGATTAGTAGATGCAATTGGGCCTGAAGCTCTCACACTGGTCTCAGCAAATTTTTGGATGCTAGAGAAGATAGAAAAATATTTAAATTGGCATGGTAACAGACAACTCATTTTAAAATATTGTTTGTGTGTTCCTCATTAATTGTTATTCTAAGTAATTTTTTCCATAGACCAATAAACTGACACCTTGTAGGTTCTCAACAAATATCTGTTGCATAAGAGATTAGTCAGTGAAGAGTAGACAGAGCTCCTCACTTTGTTCTCCGGATCTCACGCAGGCTGAGGCTGCCCTCACCTTTCCACACCATCCCTCCTACTATAAGGCACATACTGGTTGAAATAAAAACACATTGGAGTGTGATACAAAAGTCCCAGCTGAGGTTGGTGAGGCTGGCCTCACTAGCGTGAGGTATGGCAGGATGGGGACCTGAGGTTCCTGATGCTGGGTGTGAGGTCCATTGTTAGAAAGGGGATTGTGGATCAACCTGAGGAATGACGGGGACCCTTAGAAGGCAAGGACTAATGTTGCAAAGTCAAGGAAGAATTAAACAGGGGACATCTGCTGGAAGAGCCAGGTAGAAAGCTTGTACTGAGGGTAGAGTTTGGAGAGAGACATGGGTGGGGATCAGGTGTGCAAGAATGGGAGTGACCGGGATGAGTAAAACAGCAAGGAGTAAGAGGCTGAGACTTGAGAACTGGGTCTTCAGGTCAAAGAGGGGGAGGTTCTGTTAATTCCTCCTTATCTATGTTTTCTCCTTGTGCAGTATATTCCGTCCCATCCCACCTCACACTCCTACATATGAAGAGCAAGGCTGAAGCTAGATCCCGTTGCATCTGGGGGAGGGAATGCATCTTCTGAGGTTTTGTCTCCCCAGTTTGATGCCAAATTGCTATTGATGCATGTCACCGTCTCATGTATTCCATATGCACGTGGGCAGGAATAATTTCATATCCTGCCTCTCCTGTCAATCTTGGGCCAAGATTGACTGCCAGGGCAGTTAACCAGGGGGTGCCAGGTGATATCCGGAATCTGCAAAAGCCTACTTATTTATGTTAATACCTAATAAAACAAGTCTATTTTTCATACGACAATTGTTTTATTGTCTAACATCTAAATATCCATTGAGTTAGTATCAGAAAGCTAGAAAGTTCACATCTAGGTGGCCCACTTACTAGCTCTGTGAAATTAGACAAGCTAGTTGACTTTTATGAGACACATTTTTCATTTGCAAAATGAAGAAAACGATGTTTACCGAGTTGTTAGGAGTAAATAAAAGAACACAGGTGATAGATCCTGGCCTAATGTCTGATTTGTGGTAGATGCTCAATATTGCTTTATGCTATTTTTTTAATAACCTAAACTTAACAGTAGCCATGAACAAGTACTACAGAACAAAACAACTTTAAAAAAGTAATCACATTTGCATTTTCTAGGGTACAATAGCAATCATATCTTGACATTCCACCATATTTACTCTGGCCCTGCTACCCACAGTTGCAGCTGGGAACATCAGCTTTGTATTTCCTGTGGGTACCAGCTGTGAATGCTTCCATTAGGTGGGGATGTGGTAGGTACAGGAGCATCTATTCTTGGTTGCTTAGCAGGATTTGTACTCAAAGCCAATTAACCAAAGCTGAGACCTAGAATGCCGGCTCCCAGCAGGTGACCAGAACACAAAGGTGAAAACATATTGTTGGCAACCTGATCCTCCTCGCATCTGTTGGCTGATGTTCTATTGTAGTGGCACAGATATCTTCAGCTTTACTTTGACAATCTACATGCCTTGTTGACCTGAGCTGCTGGGCTCTACATGTCTGCTCAGAAAAATCCACCCCTAGGTGCAGAGCCCATGATCATAACCTAGATTTTCCTTTGCTTCAGATTGTCTTTGCTGTTGCAGTACCACACCATGGATGGTTTTCGCTGCCTTTATTATTAACTTGGAAGTGTTATATTTGTTAAAGGGAATTTTTATTTCTATAGAACCTTGGCCACTCTGCTATACCACACAATAGAAAACAATCCACATTACAATGATTCTGCTTTCTCACCCCTGGACCCCGATAACTTTTGAATCTCTGTCTCCAGGCACCGCTCCATGCTTCGGGGCCAGCCTTGTCCTTGGGCAGGACAGTGGTGGTGAGGAGTGTGGTTTATAATGACACCTAACTGTACATTGGATCAGTCTTTCTAATGATCCTGTTCTTACCTTGAGGTTCTCAGGATTAAGTTAGAAGGAATGATTTTGAAAGAGTTAATGAAAAGAGAATCAACTGGTAAGCAGGCATAACATCTGACTGATCCAGTGAATCACTTCCACGCATCTAGGTCATTCTACACCCTCCAGTGTTCCACCCCTCACCTGCCTGTCCCGGGGCCAAGTTCACCACACTGAATAAAGGAAGTAGCAGTGACCCCAGACACCTTCTTTACAAGGAGCACACACCAGTCCTTTACACCACCTGGTCTAGTCTCTCTTCACAGAACATGAGCAGACTTTTCACCTACATGACACTTCTAATCTTATTTCATAGGGGCCAGAAGCATACTTTATTTACTTTTATACCATTCACCTTTAGAATGGCAGAAGACTGTTAAGCCCATGTCAGAAGATGCTCTTTTTGCACATTTCTCAAGCCCCTCTGATCACTTCTGGTCATCTGAGACAGCTGTCATTTGTACCTTGTATTTTCACAAATATGAATGTATGAACATAAAAACTTATGTACATATTCATTGAATATGAGGCTTTTGGTTAATCTTTTCTAAATTTTATAATACATTTGCTTCCAGATAGCTAAAGCACACAAGTTAACTGAATTTTTATCTTGTTCTCCAGAAATACAACCTATAACTGCTCCCAGAAGAGGCCTGGGTGGCCTACCCAAGACACTTTGTCAGGTTGTCGAATCCATTGTATCCAATTCCCCACTTTCCATCTGCCTGCCTCCCTAAGAAACTTCCCTCTTGTCTCACCAGGCTCACAGTGACCTTGTGGATCTTAGAATAAGTTTGGTCTGTGATAACAGTTGTGGCCTGAATCTTATACCTTCAGACTTAAGAATTTAACAACTCTCCTTTGTCCTTGACGTTCCAACACCTAGCCTTCAATACATCCTGAAAAACTGAATCCACTATCCTTCCTGGTCCCAACAGCCTGGAGCCACAGTCATGACAATCAAAGCCAACTTCCCTTTTAGATTATGGGACACAGGACCCAGCACAGTGGTATAGTAGCAGTGGTAAGTACATAGCTCAATCCCACTGGCAAAAGTCTCCTGAGAACAGTGTCCCCTATGCCAAACCTTCTAAAATTCACAAAATAAAGCCTGCAGGATACAATTCTAGAGTTAAAGACTAGGATACTTATTCAGAAACACTTAAATCATCAGATACATGAGGTGGGAAACTGTTTTATTCACTGCTGTTTCCCCATCTCTAACTCTGGGCTTGAAACTCAGTATTGCTCAATAATACTTGCATGCAAAAAAAAATTTAAAAAAGCTAAAAGACATATGTTTGAAAAAATCTTAAAGAATGAACATAGCAAAAAAAATTAGCTTCTTTTGTTTGAAAAGGAAAAAAATTAAGAGAAATTTAACCTTAAAACAGTTGAAGGACTTAATAGAGAAATATAAGAGGCAGTGTAAACAGTACACAATTTGATTCAGACTGTCTGGGTTCAAATTCTGGCTTTAAAGCTTACTAACCATGCTGATATGAGCAAGTTAGTTAGTCTCTTTAGACTTCAATATTCTTATCTTTAAAGTGGGAATAATAATAGTAGCTACCCAATGGAAGTGGTGTGGAAATTATAGGAGGTAATACATGAAAAGGGCATCATAGCACCCTGGCTGCAGAGTCAGCCCATCATCATTAGCTCTCAGTAGTAGTAACAGAATGTTAGTGTTATCTAGAGGTTTACAGGCCATTTCAAGTGCCTGAGGGGAAGGAAAGGCCAAGAAAATCCAAGATTCATCAACCTTTACTTCATAGTCACTGAACCAATACTAACAAGTGTCTACCTAAGTATCACTAACTAAATAGGGAAAATAAATCTCCTTTATGCCACCCATTTTACTGGTCATTTATCTGTTTATTCCCAGATTTATTTTACATTCTTCTGTGCAAACGATATGTCCAAACTACCCTGTGGCAGCAGTAGCAGGCAATTGGAGAATGAGAGGAATGGAAAAACCAGGGAATTTCTCCTTTTCTCCTTTGCTTTGGGCAGTGTCTCCATATTGGCTATGTCTCCTCCATAATCTCAACACCTGCCAATGACTAGCCCTCTTCCATGGTCCCATTTTCCACCAAGAACCATCTTGTAAATCCAGGTCCAAGTGGCAATGAACTTAAACTCTGGTAAATGCCATTTCTGTCTTTTGTCCTTGAAGCCCTGTGAATGGTAGTGGCTTTCTGCTGTTACTAATCTTTGAGGTATTACTCTTTGAGATATGCTCTATTTGCCTTACCAGCTTTTCCAGCCCCTTTCTAGTTAGTTCCCTGTATTAAATTATTGATATTGAACTATTTGGCATAGATTGGGCTTTCCTGATGGGATCTTGACTAATCCAGCATCTTAGTTGGGTTTTCCATTACTTGACGCAAATCACTTTCTAAATTGATTCAGACCTTAAGAAATACTGAAAGGTTCTCTACCTCATGACTGGTAAAAGCCATGGCTTCTCCCTGCCTGGGATCCGAAGACTGCTCCAAAATTTGACTCTCCCACACTACACTTGGAACATTCTTTCTTATTTGACTTCCAACTTGCTTTATTCCAATGATTCTGTACCTTAATTCACTCTCCCTGACAAATACATTAATATTGATAGCGTACCTCCTCCATTACTTCCTTGGATATGCTCACCGTCAGCCATTAAGCAAATGATGCACTGCTCTGCATTCAACCAATGGTCTCCAAGAACCAAAAAAAAGCCTAGATCTGTTACCTCTGCAAAGAAAGATCCAAACTTGTGTGTATGCATGTGCATACATGCTCATATGTGTTGCAGAATGAATTAAAAATTTCTTCTTCTGCTCTGACTGGTGTGGTTCAGTCAATTGGGCATCTCACAAAGCAAAAAGTCACCAGTTTGTTCCCAGTGAGGGCACATGCCTAGGTTGAAAGTTTGGTCTTGGTCAGGACAGGTATGAATAATAACCAGTTGATATTTCTTTCTCACATAGATGTTTCTCTCCCTGTCTTTCTGCCTCCCTTCCCCTCTCTCTAAAAATAATACATACATACATAAAAAGAATTAAAAGAATTGAAAAGTTCCTTCTTCTAATGGGTTGATGGAAGGATGCAAATTTTGGAAGATAAACAAATTTACTATTTCAGCCAATATACTTTGAGCTAGGTGTTATGCTTAGCCCAGCTCTAAATGCAAGGGATATGGCAGTTAACAAAGCAAAAATAATCCCTGCTCTTTGTTCTCCTAGAGGTGCATCTGACTCTCCAGAATGGCAAAGAGAGCCATTTACAACCAGCAAATAATGTTATTAAGGTTATTAAGGTGATGTTTTCACAAGAGTCAGGGTCAAAGTCTTGATATTAAAAAGAATACCTTTTTGTTTTATGAGATTAGACTGTGTTGTCATCCCCAAAAAATGAATGTTCATCCTGAACAAATCAGTGAAAAAATTATCCCAAACTCTAGGTAATAAGTAGACCAAAATGAAATGGAACCACCACTTTTAGCTTGTCTCTCATCTAGAATCCAAATGCTGCCCCTCTGTAGTCAGCAACACCTGAGTTAAAAGGCTGCATCAGCATCCAGCCCAGGACCTAAAGCACATACCTCACACAGAACATAAGCAGAGTATGGATGTTGGGATTGAGGTTGACAGAATATCTGGTCTTGGGAGAGTGAAATTGTCAGAGGAAGGAGAGAGGGAGAGAGAGACCAGAGAGAAGGAGATAATGATGGGATGGCGGTGAAGGGAGGCACAGATGATCTTCATGGGACCTCCTCCTTTTGAAGGCTTGAATATGTCAGGCTCACTTTTTAATTTGTTTTGTTTATTGATTTGAGAGAGGAAGAGAAACATCAACTTGTTCCACTTGTTTATGCATTCATTGGTTGATTCCTGTATGTGCCGTGACCGGCAATCTAACCCTCAACCTTGGCATATCAGGACGTTCTAACTAACTAAGCTACCAGGCCAAGGCCTATGTCAGACTAATTTTTATAGTTCTCATTAAAAAAAAATAAAAAGTGTGTTCTAATTTTCAAAATCATTTTTTATGTCTTTACTTCTTTAGAAAGATTTGAATTCAGTTAACACAATCAAGAACTGATCATTATAGATGAGATAAAATTTCCTTTTAAAAGTAAAAAGTAGTTTCTGCATTAAGTGGAAGTGATGTGTTTGAAGTAGTCTAACAACAGAACCTTACTTTTATGCTCTGGTTTAATTGTCACATCCACCCTACAAGGTAGACACTATTTTAAATCCTATTTATAGGTGTAGAGATTGGAACTTGGAAAGGCTGAGTAACCTATTCAAAGTGACCTGGCCAGTAAGTAAAGTAAGGATTGTAACTTGCAAATCTTGGTAGCTGGCTATTTATTTCACTATCCTACACTGCATCAGATACACTAGAGCATTTTATAGTAACAAAGGAATAAGAAATGTCTTGAATTTGGTTAGTTTTAATAGTCTTCTCTAAGAAAGCACTTTGTAAGTTATATAAATATCTAATCACCATGTTGTGTATTTGTAACTAATATAATATTGTATGTCAACTATAATTTTAAGTTTTTAAAATTCTTTTTTTATTATTATATTTTATTGATTATGCTATTACAGTTGTCCCATTTCTCCTCCATCATTCCCCTCCACCCTGCACACACCCTCCCACCCACATTCCCCCCTCTTTAGTTCATTCCATGTGTCATAAGTTCTTTAGCTTCTACATTTCCCACACTATTCTTGCCCTCCCCCTGTCTATTTTCTACCCACCCACCATCTATGCTACTTATTCCCTGTAACTTTTCCCCCTCTTTCTTCCTCCCACTCCCCTGTTGCTAACCCTCCATGTAATCTCCATTTCTGTGTTCCTGCTCCTGGTTTAGCTGTTTGCTTAGTTTCCTTTTGTTTTAGGTGTGGTTGTTAATATCTGTGAGTTTGCTGTCTTTTTACTGTCCTATTTTTTATCTTCTTTTTCTTAGATAAGTCACTTTAACATTTCATAGAATAAGGGCTTGGTGATGATGAACTCCTTGAACTTGACCTTATCTGAGAAGCACTTTATCTTCCCTTCCATTCTAAATGACAGCTTCGCTGGATAGAGCAATCTTGGATGCAGGTCCTTGACTTTCATGATTTGGAATACTTCTTTCCAGTTCCTTCTTGCCTGCAAGGTTTCTTTTGAGAAATCAGATGACACTCTGATGGGAATTCCTTTATAGGTGACTGTGCCCTTATCCCTTGCTGCTTCTAGAATTCTCTCCTTCATTTTAATCTTGGCTAATGGAATTATGATGTGCCTTGGTGTGTTCCTTCTTGGGTCCAACTTCTTTGGGACTCTCTGAGCTTCCTGGACTTCCTGGAAGTCTATTTCCTTTGCCAGATTGGGGAAGTTCTCCTTTATTATTTGTTCAAATAAGTTTTCCACTTGTTGCTCTTCCTCTTCCCCTTCAGGTACCCCTATAATTTGGATGTTGGGACATTTAAAGATGTCCTGGAGGTTCCTACGCCTCTCCTCATTTTTTTGAATTCTGTTTCTTCATTCTTTTCTGTTTGGTTGTTTCTTTCTTCCTTCTGGTCCACTCCATTGATTTGAGTCTCAGTTTTCCTCCCATCACTATTGGTTCCCTGTGCATTTTTCTTCATTTCACTTATTGTAGCCTCCATTTGTTCCTCTAATTTGCAACCAAAATCAACCAATTCTGTGAGCTTCCTAATCACCAGACCTTTGAACTGTGCTTCTGATAGGTTGGCTACCATTGCTATGAGCTCTGCATCCGATAGGTTGACCACCTCCTGGTCGCTCAGATGAATTAGCTCTGGGGCCCCGATCTGTTCTCCCTTTTGAGCCATCCTTGTTTTTTTGTTTGGTTGTTTGTTTTTGTTTTTGTCTGGTCATAGTGAGGGGCAGAGCCTTAGGCTTTCACCAGGGCAGGGCAGCCCAGTCGCTGGGTTGTGATGCTGGATGTGGGGGTGGGGTCGGAGAGGGAACAATGGAGCTTGCTCAGGGCTCTCGCGGATCCGAGTCCCTTCAGCCTCTTTCCCCTATCAAATTGGGCCCTCCTGGTGCTGGTTTCTGTGTGGGTGGGCCTGCTCATGCTCTAGGACCCTGGGGGTCTCCCCAACGAACTCTCCTGTGAGGTTGGGACTCCTTCCCAGCACCCCAGCCCCTACAAGTATTTTCAACGGGTGCTTTTAGGCTTTACTTCCTGGCGCTGGGGCCCGGCATTGCACAGTCTGTCTTGGTGCCCTTTTTTGCCTGGTTTATCTGTGCACAAATGTGTGTCCATGGTCCACCACCCTGTGCACCCCACTTGGCCTCCTCACATTCGGCAATACACTGCCTGTGCACCTGGGGTGACTGTGCGCCTAGGACCACCACCGGCTTATCCCGCTGTGATCCGACTCTGCTGGCTGCTGACTCTGCCCCTTACCAGTCTGGGTGAATCATTGTTGTCAGACTACTGCAAAATTCAATTTTCTCTCTGTCCTGGTTGGGTTTTCTTTTCTTTTTTTTTTTTTTTGGTTCTATATTTTTGTTGTCCTTAATCTTGGTTGTGAGAGGAGGCACAGCATGTCCAGCTACGCCTCCATCTTGGCCAGAAGTCTAAAATTCTTTTGAAGAAATTTTAAACAAAAATGCTTTGTGTTTTCTGTTTATCTTTCATAAATATATATTGCTGTCTTTTGTAAACTTCATATACTTGTGATATACATACCAACCCACTTTCATCATCTTATTGGAATCATTTAGTACAAGACACTGTTTTCCTCAACAAACATACGAAATTTAGTTAAATACTTGTAAAAGTAGGCACTGTCAAGAAATTGTTGCCCAAAACAAACATAACACTCCATCTTTAATCAAAGAAGCACATACCCAACATATAGAGAAACAGCTCTGTGTGTATGTGTTCCAGGAACAGCATCAGTTTTTCTGCTTTTAGCATTAGCACTGGGAAAGGTTTAAGAACAGAATAGGATACCCTTTCCATGCTTCCTAGGGGAGGTAAGAATCTGAGCAATTACTTCCCCTTGAAACTTCTGCCCAATCTGCTTCGCACAGGATTTTCAGCCTTTCTGGTTTTTTAAATCTTGAGCTGTTTAGTGTTTCTTCTTCTGTAAGTGAGAAAGATGATTTCCCCAGTGAAACAAATGTGAAAATAATGGATGAAGGGACTACGAGTTTCCAGGACCTTAATGCAAAAGCACTGGAAGGCAGGTCCCCACCCACAATCTTCCCATTAGGCAGCTTTTCAGGGGCCAGCCTCAAGGAACTTGTCTGAGAGGATGCTGAAGAGCTTTCAACTCTAAATGTCCTTGTTTTCCAATGTCTTTATCTGTGAGTTAGGAGATAAGTAGCAACAAAACTGTGTATATCACTTCCAACAGAATCTTTGATCCTTTTTTCCACATCCCTTCACCCAGTTTCAAAAACAAAATAGTGGACTTTATCACCCTCACCCATTGGCTCCATCACAGAGAGTCCACAAACATAACTTTCCTCGATTGATTATTGGAACAGATCCATTTTCCACATCTCTGTGAACACAGCTGCTGGTTGCCTTTATCAGACAGTGCAGGGAATTTGCAGCACAAAGGTTTATTTTTCTTAGTTAAAAATAAGAGCACAGCCAGACAGCAGTCTGGGGTGGGGTGGTGAATGGAAAGATGTAGAACACTATTAAGAAAAGGAGGAGACAGAGAGAATGGCAATACTCAACTCTAGGGCCCTGGCTTTTTTGTTATTTTTGAATGCCTGTGAACTGACTGCTTTGATGGAGTCTGTGAGTTCAGCTGATTCCAGCTGTGCTGAATCTACAGCGGAGATTGGCACTATTCCAAATTCCTCTACCTACAGGACATTCCCCAAACCTTATTAGGACCTCCAACAAAGTGCCGCGTGCCACAGGTCTGGGGATCAACAGTGCTGGTTTACTGACATCGAATACAGAACTTCAGAACAACTTCAGAACTGTGCTTCTCCATTTGAGTTGCATTTGGAATCCCTTGAGACTTTTGAAAACTGCTGATACCTGGACCCAGCCCCCAGCATTTCTGATTGGAGTTAGGTAACCCAAGAAAGCAGAATTTTAAAACCCCTCCCAGGTTTTTCAGGTTGTAGACGAGACTGAGACTCGCTGCTATAGAATGCTACATCTGAGGTCCACACCTGCAGACCAGAGAATTCGTGGAGCTGGATTAAACAGGGAGCCAGTGAAGATGGTCTTCCCTGTGTGGGGCCTTCTGTGGCTCTCAAAGTCATTTATTTAAATGATGAGTGAAGCTTGAGGATGGAAGTCCATTCTAGCATGCTTTACTTTCCAGAAATACAAAACCTCCTATATTTGAATAAGAACTACAAAGACTAATCAAATCCTCACCATTCTCCAACCAACCAGTAGGCAGGATTAGTGGCCAAGGATGAATCCCTCTTGATCTGCTATTTGCATCCTGGGCATAATTTTCAGTCGGACAGCACTTACACTCATAACCAAATCGTGAGAGTTCATCTCTGCCCCATAATTCAGGCTGACCTGGAAGATATACTGCTTCCTCCCTTACTGCCATGCCAAACACATGCCTCTGCCTCTCAGAAGGGTTGGAGGAGGACAAAGACTTCAAATTTCTCAGAATTAGAGGTATGTCCACTTCATTTTAAAGGTTTGCTGAAATCATGCATTTAGCAAAAGGCCTAATATCTCCCCCTCTGGTGTCCTTATGAATATGTGAGTAATAAATTTATTACCTATGTTACATGAAAATCCTTTGTGGACTTTTCCAAAGTCTCAACTCTAATCATGGTTAAACCAACAAAGGGATTACAGTCTTATCGGGAGTTTATTTTGTAAGACTGCCACATAGCTCAGCCAGAGACAGTATCCTGTTTTTCCCACTATGCTGATTCAAAGATCCCATTAAATAAAGTTGAATTTTTCAGTTATGCATTAATAGAAAAAAGCCTCTCTCACTATGGCGTTATATTTGCATTTAGGAAAAAATGATGTTCAAATACTAAACAGTATTGACCCCCTGTAACTCAGAAATCTGGATGTGATAAAGGAGGAAATTCCCAAATTTATTTTTTTTGCCATTTTATTCATTTATTTTTAATTTAATCTTTATTGTATTTTCCATTACCATTTAGTCCCCTTATACCGCCTTCCCGCCAGCAATCACCACATTGTTGTCCATGTCCATGAGTCTTTTTTCCTTTTTGCTCAGTCTCTACACCTCCTCACACCCCCACCCCCACTAGCTGTCATCCTGCTCCCCATCTATGAGCCTGTCCCCATTTTCCTTGTTACTTCAGTTTGTTCATTAGATTCCACATATGGGTGAAAACGTATGGTATTTGTCTTTCTCTGACTGGCTTATTTCATGTAGCATAATTTTCTCCAGGTCCACCCATGCTGTCACAAAGGGTAAAATTTTCTTCTTTTTATGGCTGAGTAGTATTCCATTGCATAAATGTCCCATAGTTGTTTTATCCACTCATGCACCAATGGACACTTGGGTTGCTTCTGTATCTTGGCTATTGTAAATAATGCTGCTATGAATATAGGGGTGCTTATGTTCTTTCAAATTAGTGTTTTGGATTCCTTCGGATATATTTCTGAAAGTGAGCTTGCTGGGTCAAAAGGCATATGCACTTTTAATTTTTTGAGGTATCTCCATACTGCTTTCCATGGTGGCTACACCAATCTGCATTGCCACCAACAGTGCAAAAGGGTTCTCCTTTCTACACATCCTCGCCAGCACTTGTTGTTTGTTGATGATAGCCATTTTAACAGGTGTGACATGACATCTCATTGTGGTTTTAATTTGTATTTCTTTGATGATTAGTGATGTTGAGCAACTTTTCATATGTCTATTGGCCATCTGTATGTCTTCTTTGGAGAAATGTCTATTCAGGTTCTTTGTCCATTTTTTAACTGGGTTGTTTGTGGTTTTTTTTGGTGTTGAGTTTTGTAAGTTATTTATAATTTTTGGATATTAACAAATTATCAGATTTACTGGCAAATATGTTTTCCCATTCTGAGGGTTGTCTTTCTATTTTGTTGATGATGTCCTTTACTGTGCAAAACATTTTTTGTTTGATGTAGTCCCATTTGTTTATTTTTTTCTTTTGTTTCCCTTGCCTGGGGAGACATAGCTGATAAAAAATTCTGCACACAATATCCAAGATTTTGCTGCCTATATTTTCTTCTAGGATTTTTATGGTTTGGGGTCTAACATTTAAGTCTTTAACTCATTTTGAATTTATTCTTGTGTGTGGTTAAGAAAGTTGTCTAGTTTCATTTTTCTGCATGTATCTCTCCAATTTTCCCAACACCCTTTATTGCATTGGGCTATCTTTAGCCCATTGTGTGTGCTTGTTTCCTCCATTGAATATTAATTGACTGTAAAGGTGTGGGTTTATTTTTGAGCTCTCTATTCTGTTCCATTGGTTTCTGGTCTGTTTTAACACCACTACTATGCTGTTTTGATTACTATGGCCTTATAGTATAGTTTGATATTAAGTAGTGTGATTCCTCCAACTTTGTTCTTCTTTCTCAGTATCGCTGTTCCTATGTGGGGCTTTTGTGGTTCCATATAAATTTTTGAAATATTTGTTCTAGTTCTGTGAAATACTTCATTGGAATCTTGATAGGAGTTGTACTGAATCTATAGATTGCTTTGGGTAGTATGAACATTTTAATGATGTTATTTCTTCCTATACATGAGCATGGCTTGTGCTTCAACTTATTTGTATCTTCTTCAATTTCTCTCTTCAGTGTCTTATAATTTTCTGAGTACAAGTTTTTCACATTCTTGGTTAGGTTTATTCCTAGGTATTTTATTATTTTGGTTACAATTGTGAATGGGATGTTCTCTTAATTTCTCTTTCTGTCAGTTTGTTATTGGCATATAAAATGCAGTTGATTTTCGTATATTAATTCTGTATCCTGCTAGTTTGCTGAATTCATTTATCGGTCCTAGTAGTTTCTTAGTGGAATCTTTGGTTCTCCATGCACAATATTATATCATCTGCAAATAAAGACAATTTTACTTCTTCCTTTCCGATTTGGGTGCCTTTTATTTCTTCTCCTTCTCTGATCAGTGTGGCTAGAGTTTCCAGTGCCATGTTGAATAAGAGATGTGAAAGTAGACATCGGTATCTTGTAGTTTTTGACTATTGAGTATGATGCTAGCAGTGGATTTGTCATATATGGCCTTTATTATGTTTAGGTATGTTCCTCTAATCCAGGGGTGTCCAACCTATGGCCTGTGGGCTGCATGTGGCTCAGGATGACTATGAATGGAGCCCAATACAACATTGTAAATTTACTTAAAACATTATGAGAT